>OX424448.1:14779257-14866986 GCA_949152495.1 Lasius fuliginosus | reverse complement strand
ATTTATGCCGAAAGTGCGCGTACGTATATACCGCAAAATATATTTGATCAGTTTTTATTAGAGCGAACGCGAAATAAATGTCTTCGTAGCGCGAATATTCACGAGTTAAGGGCTCGTGGCGCTCTGGAAGTAACGTTGGCTTCCTTGTTTGGAGATGTTCCCGGTCCGCGTCCGCCGCGAGATAAAGCTGCGGTATTTTAATTTTAAATGAAGGACCCCGTCGTCGTCGTCGTCGTCGTCGTTGTTATAGCGAACGAAGATCAACGGTGTCGTTGTTGCCACCGCTAGCTGACAGTCATCATCGTCGCTCAATTTGCGCGAGTTCATCGTTAATTCTCGTTAACCGGCACAAATCTCGCTTATCCGCTGTCTCGAGGACGCGCGAAAAATTGCCGGATAATGCCTTAAGTTGATTCGAATATATTTTTACTTTTAAAGGATGTTCGAGAAACACTTAAGAATATCTGTTAAGAAGGATTTTATAGTATACAGTCCTCTTACTTCGAGAGTACAATTTTTTCGGTGAAAATCGAGCGAAAGGAGAAACTCTCGTCATGCGCGCAAACAACGTTCGTAACTATTAAATTCTCAAAGAAAACGCGCGCTCGCGGTGCCGATCCAGTTTCGATACCGTGAACTTTATAACCGGGAATTGGAGAAAGGGATGAGATTGTTGGACCGCCGCGTAATCGGGAATCCTCTCCCTGATCCTCTCCGTCGTCGGGAATTCCTATATTCTTTCATCGCCGACACACGGATGAGTCAGCCGGCTTCCGAGATGAAGGTGAGAGACTACCCTCGTCCTCCTTTCCCTGTAGAAAGTCGGAGGGAAGAACCTCGGTGACGAGATGGGTCTCGCAGTTAATAAACGTCACCGCTGTGAGAGCGAGCCTCGAATTCGTGAGAATAAATGGAAAGCAAACAAAGTGACGTGTCGGCACGTCGTCTGTTGTCGGTGCGCCAAAGAAATACAGAGCCATTACGATGAGAATTTGCATCGGTAAATGCCGTGGGATAAAAACGTGAATCCAGGAACTTTGAGAGCGTTATGCAGGTCAACATTTTATTTCGCAAAACAAAACCTCCGCTCTCTCTCTCTCTCTCTCTCTCTCTCTCTCTCTCTCTCTCTCTCTCTCTCTCTCTAAAACAGCGCGTTGCGGGATTCGTAATCGAAATGAAATATGCGACTTATGCGATGCGCATCTCGAAATGAAATTCTTTGCGATAGAAATACGAAGAAACAACCCTCTCTCGATAGTTCTGGATCGAGCCTTCGCATGGAGTGATGGAAAGAAAAGGGAGAATAATAATATTCTCGACGTACGCTCGAGCTGTCAAAGTTTGTGCCAACGATAGCGAAAGCGGACGGAGAAAGAGGGTGGAATCAGGCAAGTTTCGAGAATTTCATTCGTCTCAGCCATCGAGATCCCGCGACGGAGGCTCCCGGCAAACAAAGAAATTATTTCGTGCCACTTTGGACGCGTTATTCCCGGACAAACGGAGTTATTTCGCAAGAGCGACCGAAGTTTTTCGAGTAGAAGGATTCGCGGTGGATGAACTTGTGGCGGATGAAATCTCGAGCGAGAACAAATTAGAGTAGCGACGAGATGCGAGCTAGAGCCGCCGTGAGCTAGTAATGGGATTAAGTATCTTACAAGTAGGTTCGAATTTGTTTGTTTCGAACTCTTTATGATTACATCGAAAAAGAAAACAGTACTCTTTCAAGTAAACTCGAACCCGAACGAGATAGTTTTGAATCCTCTATAAGTACATCGAAGAACAAGAGCAGTACATTCGATTCATGATCAAGTATATGTTCGACTTTTTATGAGTACTTATGAGAAATTGGTGGGATTTTTTTTTAGTTTAGAGTTCGAGTACTACTTGTAAAAGATTCGATTCTTTATAAGTACTATTTCGAACCTTGCAGGTACTCAATCTAAGATTCGAATATAACTGTTCTAAATTCGATTACTTCGCAAGTACAATATATGAAATATTATTTCTTATGAGTATTATTCGAATCCTAATAGAAAATTAAACTTGATTATTGGATTCGATTTGGATTTTTAGGTACATATTGAAGTCGATCCCATCCCTAACCTGAAAGATCTTTCTAAAGCAAAGCGGAAATTCCACGAAATATCGGGATCCAAAAGCGGACAATGACAACGCGAGCTTCCTTTCTCAAGCGTTCGTCCCACTTCTCGTCGCGGATGAGAAATTTCCTTTTCGCGAAAGATCGTCCTTGAAGAGGACGAATCGGAAAATCTGCTTCCCGGCTGCGTGATCGTATCAAGAAAACGTGAAAACGATAACGCGTGTTTTTCGCGAATTAAACGTGCTTTTAGGAACAATTGAGGAACGATCGTTTCGTCGATGTGAAAAGAGAAGATTACTTTCGGTCGATTGAGGTGAAAGATGCATCGAGATCAAGCGAGCGAACGAGTGACGAGCATCTTCTGCCAGCTAAACGTTTCTTTAATAATAGTTGAGCGTGTTGAACACTCGAACGGTCAGAGGCTCTCTCTCTCTCTCTCTCTCTCTCTCTCTCTCTCTCTCTCTCTCCCTCTCCCTCCCTCTCTCTCTCTCTCTCCCTCTCTCTCTCTCTCTCTCTCTCTCTCTCTCTCTCTCTCTCTCTCGAGAGAGAGAGAGAGAGAGAGAGAGAGAATTATGACTAAGCGCCTTTCAAATATTTCTCTCTCTCTCTCTCTCTCTCTCTCTCTCTCTCTCTCTCTCTCTCTCTCTCTCGAGAGAGAGAGAGAGAGAGAGAGAGAGAGAGAGAGAGAGAAATATTTGAAAGGCGCTTAGTCATAATTTATGAGAGAGAAAAATTGAAGATTTATATTCAGTCAAGGGTGAGATCCTTCTGCGACCGCGTAGAAAAAAAAAAGAAAAAAAAAGAAAATGATATCGACGAGGCTCTCGGCAAATTATTTGTGAAACGGGCGAGATTTTCGCCCTCGCGAAAAGAGGGAAGACGATCCCGCGGTTAATGAACATCGACGAGTGAGCTTGCACAAATTTGGTGGAAGCAAGGCAAAGCAAATTGAGTGAGGCGGCAACGGAACTATTGATCCGGGTTATTCCCCCCCTCCCCGTCCGGTTCTCCCTTGACTCCCTCCGGGCACCGCCAAACCCCAATCCCGATCCTCTTCACCCTTGCAACCGCCTCAAGTCGGACGAAAAATTTCGTCCGCTAGACATCGTCGAATAAGAACGCGAGGTTTCCTAAGACACATTAGAGTTTATTTTTCGACGTCTTTGTGCGTGGATATGAAACTGATGGCTCGATGTAACGAAACTTGCGAGAAGAAAACGCATAGTTTTTTTTTTTTTTTAATAAAGACCACATGTAACTTTAGTTAGAGACATCACGAGTCGAGTACTCTCATTGCAGTCCAGTCGATTTTTCCCGCAGTAGTAAAGAAATAATTAACCACCCACTTACACTCGATTTTACATTGGTCTCTTTAGTCGACTCCGCTCTATAGAAGGAAACACAAGTTACAACAAGGTACACGCAATATTTCTTTCCAGTTGTCATGGCGATTCGATGGTCGGTTTTAGCGATTCGATTCCGCCGTATCAGCGAGCGAATTTAAATTACTAGATCGGACGAGCGGTTTTGTAAACAGATGAGAGTACAGGATGGAAGAGGAGGAGAGGGAAAGAAAGACAGAGAGAGGATGGCTTTTGTGAAGCTGATAACCGCGAGCGAATATTGCCTTCCCACACCCCTTTCCTCTCTCTCTCTCGCCCTCTCCTCTCTCTCTCTCTCTCTCTCTCTCTCTCTCTCTCTCTCTCTCTCTTGTCTTGTTCTATTGATTCTCGCTAATCTACCTGCAATTACAGCAAACGAATTTTCAGAACAATATAATTCGCCGCCGTCACATTTCGTCGATATGTAATCGATTGCGAATCGCCTCCATTAGCGAAAGTTGGAAAGAACGTACTCGCCGTTTAAATATATGCTAATGATAATAATTACGGAACTCATTGTTGCCCGAAATTGTTAGATAATAATTACTCGACGTGTAGCTCGTCAAGGACGATAATGAGCAACGCGATCGTTTGCCCGGATGGATCCTAATTAGTATGCCAGGATTTATATCGATATTGATAACATCCCGCTTTTCATTCAGAAAAACAGGGAAAGATATATGATTAATAAATTAATTAATTCGTCAATGAGTTTTTTTATACGATTCATTCCAATGATATGCACATCCGAATCTAATGGCGTGTAAATTTGTCCTCCGAGAGGGAAAGAAATTCATCGATGACTCGTGTACGATATCCTTGTCTCTAAATTTTTTCCCAACTCTATACAACCCTTCTCTATACAACCCTTTCTTCTTTTAGCATAAATTGAAATCAGTTCCTCACGTTCGATAAAATCTATAATCCCGCTACGTATAAAATTTCCACCATAACCGCGATTATCGTTATTATTATTTATATTTATTTTATTATTATAAATTATTTACATTCGCGCATATATACGTTCCAACTCGATAAGCACGCGATTTTAATTGCATTGAAATACAAAAATTATCCTGGAATTACAGGCATACATATCGACCGACGCAAAAATAATTTTTATCTCTTTCGAAGAAATATTCACGGGGGATGAGAGTTAACATAATCTACTTGGCGATGTAACGTTACCCCGAAAGTAGCTGATATATCTATTCTAGGATGAAAAATCAGCGGCACGTGTTGGCAGGGGGGTGCGCACTTGATTCCATCAAGTCGCAGCGGTGCAGAGCGAAGCGGAGAGCGAGATAGAGGGGGGGGGGGGTGGCAAAGGGGTTAGGAGGGCTGAGGGTGTGGGCGGGGGGGGGGGTGAGAGGGGAGCTGAGCAAGCATCGGAAATCGATAACGCAATCTGGCCGACGTCGCGGCAAACGTTTCGGCGTGACGTCGGCAGACTGATATCAGCCGCCGAATGTGACAAACGTTCATAATGCAAGCGGATAGAGGAAAATGCGCTCGCCGCTGGGCCAAGAGCGAAGTCGACCCGAAGCCAGCCGGCCGACTCCGGATTGACGCCGGCTGCGGGGTGGACGGGGCGGGGGGAGAGCATGGAAATAAATGGATACCATCGGTCTCCGTCTCGCGAATGACCGCTTTCGCGCCGCCGGGCATTGTTCATTAACTTTTCCGGCCGCCGATTAATTGCGCGCCCCTGTCGCCGGCGAAAAATCTGGCCGCGCTCCTGGGAAAACGAATTGGCGTCGCGCAAAAAGTGTACTGCAAGTCGCGGGCCCCCTCCTCTCCTCCCCTCCAAGTCGGGGGATAAATAATCGACGACTTTTTTTTTCTTTTTATTTTTTGTTTTGTTATTGTAACGCCCCCCGTTGTTAGATAAAACTGTATTTAACGGTATTTCGCTCGATCAGCAGTTCGTTTCGTTCAAAATTTAAGCGATAACGATGTCAAAGCCGATACGAGTCATTAGTGTTTAATCTCGTCAGTCGTAAAGCACATTCCTCGACGAAATTAAAGCGTCACTTCAAGTCGTTCGGAAAAATGATGAAATTCAAATGCATGTAACTTTGCGAAAAACGATCGGAGAACGATGTTCTTGGAAGCGTTTTAAAGCTGAAAGTCTCAGCTTTCAAACGCCGTCGAGCTCTTCTCGATATTGATTTCTCACCTCAGATGGCCATTATTGCTTAATCAACCGCGAAAAAATGACAGAAAAACTTCAGCTTTGAAATCATGTACGCAGAAAAGATTTTTTTTTTACTTTGCTTCGAACGATTTAAAAGCTTGAAGTCTTCTCTTTAAAATGCTTTTCTGAAAATTGAGCTATGTTTTTTTTTATATGCGCGTTTGCGTATTGCATGTGTACATAAATAAACTGTGCGCTTTTATTGGAGACTCGAAGACAATATTAATAAGAGAGGACAATAGAGAATAAATATTTTCCTTGCTTGATTGTGCAGTTAATGGAGAGAAGAAAAAAGGAGAAGCGGTCACCTTACACTCTCACTTTTATTCTTCTGTTTTCTGCTACAAAAGGCGTCATTAATGCCTTCCCGTCTGAAGATAGCCGCATCCGAGTCAAATAATAGATACACACATCGCGTCTATAGTTATTTGTGCATCATGACTGTTGGTTCTTGAAGGAACCGGCAACGTTGTTTCGGAGCTATCAGTTTGATAGCTCTAAGTGTGTTTGCGGAAGGGAGATTAAACCACGAGGTGTTGGTTGGAAATATAAGGAGAGAAAAGAAATACAAGGACATATTAATTATTTGAATGGTATAAATTATTATTATGCGATCAATTCATAGATAAATAATTTCAGTTGCCAACTGGGACAGAAGAATTACATACGACATCAAAGAGTTACGAATGTCACAAAGCTTTAGTTCCCTTAGAACTATCACACCCTTCTTCTCTTGATTCATCCAAAATCCTGAGAACACGTTGATGCATCCCACTTCTGAAATCTGTAGGTCTTTCCTGAGCAGAAAAAAAAATATCGGGGCCCTAATGGGACTTCCGTCAATTTTTCACGCTTGATTTAGAAGTAGTGTCATCTGGACGAATCATCGGTGAGAAAAGAACTTGACAGCGTTTGAGAGCTGAGACTTTCAACTTTGAAATGCTTCCAGAAACATTACCCTATAATCATTTTTCGCAAAGTTACATACATTTAATTTTTATCAGTTTTTTGACCGATTCGAAGTAATGTTTTGATTTTGTTGAAGAGTGTATTTACAGCGTATATACTACAGTGTACATGCTTTTCGTAGTATATATACCCATATATATATATATATATATATATGGGTATATATATATATATATATATATATATATATATATATATATATTCATCACTCTTTGTAGTGCAGCACTAGTTTGCCTCCTTCTTCTTTAGCCAGATATTGGCGACTAACTGAATAAAACTTCAGACCTTCCACTGATACAACTTCCACTTTAGTGTTCACTGATCTTGAACCGATGAGCATTATAACAGGTAATGTTAAGTTTTTTGAATTCGTAAATGGCTCGTTACGAGATCCTCTCTTGTTTCAAGGATAAAATTCTTTTTCTTTTCAACTTTTTATTTTTTTTAAGTTCGATTCTACACATTGTCATACCTCAATTGGTCGATGTCAACGCACTTAAGCGACGACGTTGCGCAAATTTGTGTTTTGCGTGCAAGGCGTTTCGTCTTTGGATGACACCAGTCTGGAGCCGAGAATCGATCGGACGCGACGGTTCGCGTCCCCTCAAGTTTGCACAGTGGGAGGAAAGAAGGAGTTCGGCGACGCGGAGAAAAACAAAAGACGGAGGCGACGGAGGATGGAGGGAAAGGGATGGGAATTGTATTTTCATGCAACGAGAGAGAAACAGAGAGAGAGAGAGAGAGAGAGAGAGAGAGAGAGAGAGAGAGAGAGAGAGAGAGAGAGAGAGAGAGAGAGAGAGAGAGAGAGTTGCTTTCGGAACACACAAACACGTCGCGCCTTTGCAATTCGGGAAAACGCGCGGGAAAAATCAAATTACGACGTGCGCGCGCGAGAAATATTAAAAATATACGGGGCAAGGCGAATGTACAATGTGCCGAAAAGAAAGATATAGCGGAACGCACCGGAGGAGCTTTATCGATGCTGGAACGAAATAGCGCGGTACAGCCTGCAGAGAGATCGCGAGATGATGCGATGTAATGTGAAGAATCGATCTCTCAAATCTCATTCCCTCGGTGTAACGCGATTTAGCATTACGCGATTTAGATTTAGAGCCCCTTAACCCTCGGAATTGCTGTACGTATAGGATGTCATGCAGATTGGGGTCACGTTTTATCGCACGTAGGCGTAGTCTCTTTGTTCGGTTCGGAGCGAACTTTTTTGTCCTACGCGAAGGTACATTCGATACTTTTCCAATCGTACGAGATCGATAATTCAGGGGTTTCCCGCGAATGAAGGAGCAAGGATGCGTATAGATAATTAAAATCTATCTACGGGCTCTCTCGACCTCTCCCGAGCGCGGTACAAAGGAATACCCGATAATCGCGAACAAAAGCGTCCCCTTATGGCACCGTTACGACGGATAAATCCCCGAGAGACCTAATAATAAATCGATCGTGAATCGCGAGTGCTCTTTCATATTTTACAGCGCGCTTGAACGTCGCCCAACGCGAGTCCGGTAAGTCCGACATATGGAATAGTATAATAGGTTAGGTTAGGTTAGAATATCCCATAATAGGGATTTATGTTATTCCGCGGTGTGTATTTTCTTTGATAAAGCGAGCAAAGGGACTACGAGGCAGAAGCGATACGATTACACACGCGGGTTTATCACTAAATCTATATCAGTTACGTAATGAATGAATGTACGGAAATTCTTTACGAGAGTCATAATCCGAAAAATTATGTCGCTCTTTATCGAGTCAGTTTCTGTAGAGTCTTTCTATATGAATTATTCGGATTAAGTAAGTTAAATAAGATATATGAAGTTCTCACAGACAATTTTTTCTGATGAAAGATCTTATCGGATTCTGCACACAATGGGATATTTTCGCAGAAACGTGACCAAAAGTTAAAATATAAAGTTATAGATTTTGCACTTTTATCTTACTAATTAAATTGATAAACTATTCGTTTATACCATTTATAATCCCATTTAAAAATGATCTATTATAATTATGTTTTTATTATTTTAGTTAAAAGTTTATATTTGTTAAAGATGAATATGACATAAAGAAGTCACGCAGTTCTCGAACATTAACAATTGCTAATTATTTTTATGATTCAATTTCAAGTCATATCACACCGTGGAATTGTTATCTCTCTGAAGGTAAATTAAACATACATACATTACAATTTATAATTTCCTTGGAGATATAGCTTTAACTTTCTTGATTTCTAAATTTGATACTTAAAAATTAATAAATTTATATCGAATCGTCAATTTTCCATAGATACAAAATAATCAGGCATTTCCCAATTAATTTGTTTATGTAAAGTTATAAAACATTTGATATGAAGCCATAAAAACATTTTGCGCACATATTTGCGCTTTTTATTAAATAGTATAATTTAAACATTTAATTTAGCACAATATATGTATTATAAATATTAAAATATAATGTTTTTGTTTTTATAACATTTTTTTATTATTCTTTTCGTTGCAAAATCTATATTTTTTTTACGGTTACGCGATAATGAAATCGTTTTAACAAAAATTATATGATGTCATATTTGCGACAGTCTTCCTTTTTTTCGATAAAAATGTGAAATTGTGAAGCCGCACTTGATGGAAATAACAAATTGTTTCGAAAATGCAGCTGCAAAAATTAAACATATAGGTATTGTCACACTTCAGATGTGACCACTAAAGTGGTCAAAGAAAGAAAGAACGATTTCCTGCTATAAATAAAATGTGTTTAATAGTACATATTATCTTTATATACGCTAACTCTTGTAAAAAAAAATTTAGATCATGGACTATCATCAGAACAGTAAACAATCTAAACGGAGAAAAACATAAATTTGAGATCAGAAATAAACTCTTATGACATTGCATATGTCGTTCAAATGAATTTTCATGCTACTGACTGTATAGATGCTGTGACAATTGTGAGAAATGTCACATCAAGCTCAATACAGAAAAAGACTGAAAGAAAATTCGATGAAAAGTTGTCCAGAGAAAAATGACATGATCTATTTTGAGTAAAACGAAAATGTCAAAACACCAATACAATTTTATTCGAATACAGGATAAAAAAAGGAGTTTTCTTTTTATAAAATTGTTCAAAAAGCGAAAAGAACGATTTTATCCACAACTTATGAAGCTATTATATTGACAGAGAAGCATAGAAGCAAAGTTACTATATATTAGATAATTACTATATGTATACATATAATTACTCTATATATAGTTACTAGTTGCTATATATAATTATTATATATATTAGATCATACAGCTCAAGTGTCTTGTGGAATTCCAATTAAATGTACTAAATACTTTATTATCAGAACAGCTCTGTTCATTGAAATTAATATCTAAATGGAGTTGTGATAAAATTACAGGACAGTGCAAACAAAATTTTAGCTTTGATAATCGATCAGATGTAAATATATTTATTACTATTTTTATGCCGCTTCTACTTGTAATTGATCAATCAACTGAAAAAAATATCTTGTGACAAAATTCTCATCCTGCATCAATTTTTTTTTATCGTCTAATTATAATTAAATTTCTTTATGAAACTGCAACAGTTCAAAAAGTTAAATATATTGAAAATCAGATAAATACACTTACTCCAACTTTTATTATAAAATCTGATAACAAAATTTTAATCAAACATGATCTCCTTTTTTTTGTAATGCTATAATTCCGACAATTTCTACTCTAAAATGTTATCTATATAATGCCTTTTCTAAAGATTTTAATAACGTAGAAGCAATGTTGTAGAAAAAAAGAACAAAACCATTCTCTTCAGAGGTATTAAAACTATTTTTATCTCCAATTAATTTGAAATTTCCAAATACTTTCAATAATTAATATTGATAGCTATTGTTCAATAATATTGATATCTATAGATTCTGCGAAAAATATTTCTCTTATGGTTTTAACAGAACTCATTTTACATTATTAAATAATGTTCACTTTGATGTACTACTTCACTTTATACGCGAGAATACATGTAAAATATGATTTGACAAAAATTACGATTTTATTAACCTTCTTTGTATTAAAACAAAGTTTGATTTAAATTTAAAACTTTATACTTTAATGTAATGTAATTGGAAAGCATATAAAGTGACCAATATGAACTCTGTCTAGTATAATTTTTCTATTATTTCTATTTAGGTTCAAAATAAATTAAAAATAGAATAAATTCATATCATATTTTTTTTTACAAAAATTTTACTTTTGAAACCCAGTTTTTTGAAACTGAGCGCAATTTTACAATTCATCTTCTTAATAGCTTGTAACTGATTCTCAAATTAATAAATGAAATATTATTCTTTCTCTTATTTTGTGATATATATTTCTGATTGTTTAGCAACACCGATGCCAGCAGGAGAAACGGCAAAATCGCCAAAAATCGGAAGGTCCAGCTGTGCCCTCTCACGATTAAAGCACGGAAAAGCAAAGTATAATTCTGCAGTTTGTGGCCGGAAGTTGAGTTGTGCGAAATTCATTCGGAGGCTTATAAAAGTTACTCGCGTCAGTTCTGCGGCGTCAGCATTTACGAGGTTTCGATCAAACGGGCAGCAATACCTGACCTATCCGTAGCTTCGGTGCTTCCCACCGAAACATTTCAGTGTTTATTCCTGGGTAATGTTAGTCTGCTTTGGAGTAAATTGAGGCTGAAATACAATCTACGACATGAAACGTTTTTGGAAATCGCACAAGATTCAAAATACAACAACAAATGACGGGAAATAATGATAGTAATCTAAACGGAGCACTCTCGAAAATATAGCTTCGCGCGTTTTTACAGCTTCGAGAATTTCGGGGAGAGAGAGTATATTTTCGCAAAATATACTCTTTGCTGGATATTACTTTCGAAATGCCCGATGGAAGCTGTTTGGCTTACCTTTTCCGTATCAAGGCAAACTCTTGCGATGTGTGATTACGAGCCGTGATTACTGACGGCATCGCACGAAATCACATGTCGTTTATCGTTATTGCGCGCATTTCCGATATTTATTGCGCGATTATATAATACATTGTCAATCCTTTGTCGCGCGATGATCTATTGTTATGCGACTGCCGAACGATATATACATACATGTGTATCGTACTGGACATCGATTCATTCGTTGGGAAAAAAAATAGACACGCGCACACATGTGAACGAACTATTTTATACTTCACTCGCTCGTTAAACAACGGGTCCCAATTTTTACTGGGATATTAAAATCAATTTCGATAATTGTCGTCATATGTGTGAGTTAAAACACTGAAACATAATCGGACTTTAACTCCTTGAATCGCCCCGGGACAATCAATTTGCACGTGTATTATTTTCCGCGCTGATTGTTATTTATCGCCCGAAGCAACACGATGTAGTCTTTCGAGTATTTTATTCTCCGGTGTTGTATTTTTTTTTGTTTTCCTGAAAATAATGATAATAAAACGGAGCAACCGTTGCGAACGATCGAGATCGCCGGTAAAACAAATAGAGTTCAGCCTTTAGTGCGTGTCATCAGTAATGATGGGATCAAGTTCAATATGTACTTGAAAATCCGAGTCGAAACCAATCAAGTTTCATTTTCTAGAATTCGAATAATACTCATAAGAAATAATATTTCATATATTGTACTTGCGAAGTAATCGAATCTAGAAGTTATATTCGAATTTTAGATTGAGTACCTGCAAGGTTCGAAATAGTACTTATAAAGAATTGAATCTTTTACAAGTAGTACTCGAACTCTAAAATAAAAAAAAACTAAACTACCCTCACAATTTCTCATAAGTACTCATAAAAGATTCGAACATACTTGATCAAGGTTCGAATGTATTTGGAAGTACTGCTCTTGTTTTTCGAGGTACTTATAGAGGATTCGAACCTATCTCGTCCGGATTCGAGTCTACTTAAAAGTACTGTTTTTTTTTTGTTCTTTTTCGATGTAATTATGAAGAGTTCGAAACCATGCAAACAAATTCGAACCTACTTGTAAGATACTTAATCCCGTCATTAGTCGTCAGCTGACGCGGACACAAATGGATTAAGGATTAAAGCCTTTCCCTCCCTCTTCCCCTCACTCTCCTTTGGCGTATCAACGGATGCATGATAGTCCTTCATGAGGATCGAGGACTCCATCGGAGTCGATAACATCGGCTCTCGTTCGGGCACGCGAATCTGACCCGCATTCCAGCCGCGCGCCGTGTCCTTTTGGCATCGATCCGCCGAGCGGATTAATATAATTTCCGGTTTGCCCTCGGCTCTCTCGGGAGTCAAACGGGAAGGTCATCAGATTTCCGGTATTGATCAAAAGTTCAACCGACAAAATCCCGAGCCTAACGTTACGGCTCTTCGTGAATATTTCATAAATATCGATATCGATATTCAACATTTCGACTAAAAGTATCGACACATTGCGTCAACTCGCTCGTAACAATTAACGCGTATCCGTAAGAGTGAAAATAAAAAATATGGAGAATGAACGGAGTATCTAGGTATGCGGATATCTGGATTTTGATCCTTCATCGTGCATGAAAGGGCGATGCGTATCAAGCGCGAGATATAGGACGCGGGATAATCCGGCAGGACGCGCGCAATCTGGCCGAATATTCACGTGGATAATTGAATTAGTCGCAATTAAGCGCGATACCGATCACAAAGCGGAAACGTATCTATCCTCTGCGTTTAGGTAAACAGTTTGGAAATTAAGCACGCGTGATTTTCCTTCTCTCTCTCTCTCTCTTTTTCTCTCTCTGTCTCTTTCCCTTTTTTCGTCTCTTTCTCTCTCTCTTTCGCTTTTTTTCTCCCTAGTTTCTTATGCACAATAAAAAATTTTACATAAGAGAAAAGAGAACAATATACGCACAGAATTATAGATAATCCTGGATCGCATGAATAAATAATGTAGTAACAATATATGTACATGATGACGCTACATCTCGTATGAATAATCGGTTACTTTCACTACTTATATGCTGCAAAATGAGGAAGAATGTAGGAAGTTATATTTCAAACATGCCAGACATAAAGTTATTAATTGAGTCGATATCTTTTCTCTTTTTCTCGAGCTATTAGCTTTCACAGGCAACACATAATTGTTCCATTTATTCATATACATATTTCCGTAGTATATATATTTTTTGCGGATTTCTCTTATTCATGTGAAAGCTTTGATCTCAGGAAACACTTTAATATCTTTGCTCATACGATACGCTCGAAGCATTTTCTATAATAAATAAAAGCAATAGCGTATTGCTGTTTTGTACTCGCTCAATAATTCAATCAAAAAATAAAGTCGAAGCGCTAAGTAGATAAAGACCTGGTCTGGTATATTTCAACGAGAAAATTGTTCATCCTCTAATGCACGAAATTTTTTTTATTTTCCGTTTAAATTCGCATGAGAGAAAAAAGAAAGAGAAAGAGAAAGAGAGAGAGAGAAAGATTGTAATATTTGATATCATCCTATCCGTACCATTTTCAATTATAAACGTTCAACACGTTCAACACAATCGCGAGGAACCCGGAGATATCACGTTTTCGTCGTCGCAATTCTGTGGTCTTAAACATTTAAGGACTCATTTCTAGGCAAGAAGGACGCTGTCATAAAAATTGGCCGTTCGTTGTCGCCAGCGTAAAAGTGCAACCACGTAATTAACGTGGCGTAATTAAGCGGGTTCACTCGCGCGAGGTAACGATCTTTATGCTGACAAGCTGTCGAGAGTCGCGTACGCTCGCTCGTAAACGGAAGCGAGGACGAGCGTCCTTTTGTAGATCGTGGAGGAGGATAGTGATCCTGGGTCCGTCGCTAAATTGAACGGGATCGTTACCCGCGTGGAACTAAATAAAGGAAGAGTATTAACCCTTTCACATACCAAGTCTTTATTTGTTAAAGAGGAAATTTCGTGAATCTTTCTCAAATTATTTCTGCATGATATATTATATGTATCTTTAGAAAATTTTTTAACAAATATATTTTTTAAATATATCTTAACAAATTTCAACATAATATATCTTTAAATATTTTCACAATGATATATTTTATGATATATATGTACATACATATATACATATATACAAATTATATTATATATTATATATTATTATATATTTTATTATTTTATTATTATTTTTTATATTATATAATTTAACATTTTATATACATATATATATATATATATATATATATATATATACATATACATAATATATATATGTTAATCTTCTTAAGATTAATTTTTACAAAACTCTTGTTGAAATAACTTAAAACGTATCTTTATCAAAATATTTAAAAGTATTTATAAATATTTATAATAATATAAAATACCATTTAGAAAAATCACTTTTATAAAAATTGATCTCATGCTGATAGGATCTGCAAAAATAATTTTTCACAAATTTTATATATATATTACTTGTCCAAAGTTATTTGTTGCAGATTCTATCTTCTTAAAGTGAAATTTTTAAGAAATTACTTTTAAAATTGAAAATTAAAAATTGAATCTCAAGAAGTAGAATCTGCGACAAATAACTTTGGACAAGTAATCATTCTATCATATATATATATATGTAAATATATGTGTGCGTGCGTGCGTGCGTGCGTGCGTGCGTGCGTGTGTGTAACTTGTCAAAAGTTATTTTTACAGATTTCATCTTCTTGAGATCAAGTTTTATAAAAGTAATTTTTTAAGTGGCGTTTCTCTTACAAGAAAAAAAAAAGAATTATATTCGTAAGAGTAACTGTTTGCAGGTAGAATTTTACAGGAAAAACTTTCGCAATAATTTAATAATTATATGACACAGAGAGAGAGAAAAGGAGAGAGAATGCATGGGGCAATCTCGTCAGCGCTGGGCGCTGCTGAATCGGAAAAAGCTTTCGAAAAAGCACCTGAAAGAATACGCGCGCAGTCCTCTCGTTTTCTCCATGTTTATTCGTTGCCAACTAAACTCGCGTCATCGGCGAATTGGGGTAAACGGGGAAACTTTCGCATTTGTTGGCTCGCGACGTGTTTCTCGCGATTTTCCTGCAGACGAAAAACCTTCGCCGCGATAAAGGCCGCTTCTACTATAGCATCCACGATTTCGTAACAAAGTTTGATCCTCGAATCTTCCCGAGATTTTCTACCGCTTAAGAAGACTTGATGAGAACTTTTTCTTTAAGTTTTCTATCCTTTATTTTCAATATTTTATTCCTAATTTTCGGTCTTTCATAAAAAAATCTCCCTTCTTCGTACATCGCGATGTCCAAACATTTGTACAAAAAATTTTGATACAATGAACGATAAGAATCGTTAATCGTTAATCTTTTGGAAACATAATCCTGTGTCCCGTACAATAACTTTGTCTCTTTGCGGACTCGCGTGAATCGACCTTAACGTCGACATGGCTGGCTGGCGACTTCCGCCGTGGATCGAAATAATAATTAAAAGCTTATCGCGGGAATTGGCTGAATGCCACCGACGTGGATATTGCCGGTTTTTCCAATGGCATAAAAGGACACGCCGGAGCGAGAGGCAGAAGAAGGCCTTGTATAAATTGCTTTAATTAAATAACCCCCCTTTTCGAAAATTGGTTTCGTGCTTGGTGAAGCGCTAACCGGTTCGCTTTTCGCGAAAAGTCGCCGTTTATGAGAGAGTCAGCACTGCATCGCGGATTACATGCTGCAGAAACGTGTATTCCCGGCTTTAAGAGGGAGAGAGAAAGAGAAAGCTAATGGTCCCGCAAAAATATCGAGTGTTTGGCAAAGTAGCGCGATCAGAAGAATCTATATTTTATAAATAAATCTCACGCGAGCTTTCACAAATCCTCACGGCTTGTCCTGAGAAGGACCATCGCGGCGATAGAGTCGGCATGAGAATATTTGCGAGCAAACTGTGCGAATGTGAAGGCGGCGCCGTTAAAACTGCGCGCCCTCAGAAATTTAATTTAATCAGCCGTCTCGCGCGCTGCGCCTTTGACTCGCCGCGATTAAACATATGTAAAGAGCGGTCGGCAACCCGGCGCACTTTCATTCTACACATAGATGTGCACGGCGAGGCGAGAGGAGACGTCCACGTGACTATGTCCCATCGATTGGACCAGATCTCTCGCATTTTCTTTTCAGCGCGTTTGGCTTCCATTCCCTTAAAAAAACTAAATGGGATAGCTGCGCGACACGCTTTATCAAGAAACATAATAATGTCTCGACACCAAGTATGTACATACATACATACATACATAAAAAGTAAGGACAGGCTGGGACGAGGTTTATGTCATTATCTATCGTCCAATGTTGCTGCTTGATCCTCTGTCACTGGAGGAGAATATTATCGAAGAATTGGAGAACAAGGAGAGAAGGTCGTCTAATCTAATTTTTTACAATCTGGATGAGCCTGAAGGTGATAACTGTGTTGATGCCAATCTTTTTAAGGACATTATCCGAAAAATCCAACCTGATAAGGCTCTTAGCATAAGAATCATGGGTAAAGACGTCAAGGACATTCTAGACCGCTACGAGATTCTTTACCCATCAAATAGGATGTTTTGGCAATTCTGCAGAATAAATCTTGGTATCCGATCGGGAAATATCTTTGTGTCCGATTGGTAATGTGCGCAATCGGGACAATCCCATCATAATTCAGTGCCAAAAAACTGATTCGCTCCCTTTTAGTTTATTATCAGAATGTGCGCAGTTTAAGGACGAAATTATGTGATCTGCGATGTACTATATCTTCTATCTATGAGGAATTTCATATATTATTATATTAGTAGAGACAATTGGATATGGATTTGTGGCGTGGTCGTCTTGAAAGAATCTCTTTTCCTTGTTTATACATAAATAAATAATAAATACTAATTAATATAATTATTTTTAATATAATTAATGTTTTATTTTAATCATTATTAAACGCTTATATTCCTAAAATAATATTGTAAAGTTAAATATACATCAAATACATAAAACAGTTTTTCAGAATTGTAGGAATAATATTAAAATATTATACATGAATAAACCTTTAAAAAATAATATTATACATGAATAAACCTTTAAAAAATATACATTTTTAAACAATTTTCATTACAAGTATTATTTCAAAATATTAAAAATAGGCAGTTAAAAATAGAATATTTAAAGGAAGGTAGACAGATAGCAATAAGACAATTTATAATAAAAGTAATTTAAAAATAAGTGTAAAGTTAATTCACAAAAGTACTAAAATATGTATTTCTGGACTTATAAATTATTTGTGATTCATACAATTCGTAAATTTCGTTCTACGCGCAATTTTATATTTTATTTTACTCGCAGATTCTATAAAATTCTAAATAGTGTAAAATTTTCTTATATATTACAATTGAAGATAATCCACCAAAAATAAAATTTTTGAAAAAAAATTTTTCTACAAAAAAATAAATATACGCCAAGTACATAAAATATTATCCAAATCTTTCTATATACAGCAATCTCTGTATATACAACAAATAAAAGTTTAAAAAATAAAAAATTGTTTTATTATAAAAAAACAGTTTAAAACTAACTTTTTGTTTTAAATACAAATATCAGACAAATATCAGATTAATGCAACTAGAAAAAAGTAGTTGATTATTTACTATCAATTTAGAATTGAATTTAAATAAATTAGGATTCTTTTTAGTTCTCGTAAAGTATATTTTATACGATGTATTAAAAGAAAGTTTTATGCAAAATCTCGCATAGTTACATAAAATAATTTTCAAACCGAAATAAACTATGAAAACTTGTCATATTTGTATCGCATTAAGATATACTATTCTTAGACTTGTATTTTATAATGTGAATTATTTGCCACATAATAAAAAAAATTATATTATATTCATATATTAATAATAACTTATACATAAAGCTTTTTTTATGCATTCAGTATTTATATTTAATATAATATCTATACACACAAAACATAGATTTCAAGAAAAACATAGATTTCATTAATGATGACTTGCTAGTCGACTAAAACTGCAATTTATACGATTAAATATTCGTTTTCACATATTAAGATTTTATATTTTATTCAAAATAATATAAAATATATTTAATATCGCGGTATATATTCGCGAGCATCAAAATAATAGAGATTTGCATACAGATTTGCAGAAATGTATACGACTTAATGCGACTCGAACACGCTAAGTTTTTATTTCAGTTGGCCATTTTATGCAACTTGCATAAAGCTTTTTTTTAAATTATACATTGTATAAAATGTGTTTTACGAGAACTAAAGGAGTCCTAATTCATTTAGAGTCAATTATAAATTGATAGTACATAATCAATTTCTTACTACTTGATGCATTGATTTCATATTTATTTTTAAGAGAATTAATTTTTTAACAGTGTTTATATAACAAAACAATTTTTTACTTATTAAACTTCTATTTGTTGCATATATATAGAGATATTTTTCTATGTACTTGACATATGTTTTTCATCTCTTTTTTTTAGGATATAGACTAATATGCTAGTAGTACAGATATATAATGTATAAATGTGAGTAACACGAAAAATGTATCAACTTTTGCGTATTCTAGGACAATACTTTTCGAAAGCCTGTAAAATTTCTAAATACGCTTCTTTCACGCTCGAAATTCATTTAAAACACTAAGAGCTCGGCAATCAGCTCACAATATTATGCGGATTCATTACAAATCATTTCATACGCGCTGTAGAGAAATCTCGCGAGATTCCATAGTTCGCGTGTTTCACCAAGCATCACTATTTTCCATTTTTTCCAAAGGGGAATTGGCGCGCGCCAATGGATTTATTACACGTTCGATGTATTGGTTTGCGAAGTGCATCCTCTGCTAGAGAGAGGGGGAGGGGGAGGGGGAGGGGGAGGGGGGAGAGAGAGGGTAGGGAGGGAGAGAGGGGGAGGGGTGAGAGGGTGAGAGGGTGAAAGGGGGAGGGGAGGGGAGGGGGTAAAAGAAAATACAAGAGCGAGTGTTTCATCAATTTTTTTATGTCCATCTCCCATTTTCCTCCAAACAGCATAACAAGCGCTGAAAATAATTAAAGCCTCAGCCCTTCTCCCTCCGTCCTGCCTTCATAGCGCTGTCAATAGAGTATCGAGTCGAGACTGCCACTCTCTTACACCCTGGCGCTGGCATAATAACCGTAATAATTAGTTACGACGGTAGTAATGGCCGTAATAGCGACGGTAATTGGAAATATTAACAATGCGACCGCCTTTGTTCCGCATTAGAAAGAAGCATTCACTCGCCAGCACTCGCTGCCCTCGCAATGGGGTTAATTAACGACACGTGCTCGCGCCGCGCCGGTGCGTGCGAGGCAGTTGGTAACCAGCGAATAAAAAAAGAGAAGACGATTCCCTCCCCTTCTGATGGTAAGATCGATGTATGCGCGCATACACATATATAATGCGATGAATAAACGAAGAACGCGTTTCTGATCCGACGGCTGATCTTTCGGCTCGTTGACTTCCGAAGTCTTCTGTTTCCCGAATTTCGATGTTTAACCGCCTAGTTCTCGCGGCGGGAAGGGATCAGATCAAACTCCAAAATCCAACCGGCACAGTTAACTGTCGACAACTGCAGTTAGGATAGCAGCCGGGAATGAGCTACGGGAGGTTAATATCCTTCATTCGGTCCGGAGAGAGTTTCCCGGGATGTCGAAGCGTACGCGTACCTCGTTCCCCGTTCGACAGAACCTCGTTGTCCTCCCGGTTCTCAGCTGGATCTCGGGTCCTTTTTAGGAAGCAGCGGCGCTACCCTCGTTCGCTTCGCAACACGTAGGATGCGCTCCATCGAGGAATGCGGCTCGGGAGGATAGGAGAGGGTAGGAGAAGCGGAAGGACGGGGGGAGGACGAAGAGGGCACTGGCAGACTGCAACGCGTTCTGCCAATTTCCGAAGCTTTCAAAAGCGACGTGGATTTATGGCTCTTTCCGAAGTAACGAGATTCCGCGAGTTCACGGCTTTTCCAGCAGCTATGGACGCTTAGGGCAGGGACGCCCACGATGCTTCGATATCGTCACCTTTTAACTCGACTTAAAAGGTGCTCCATTTCCCTGTGATTATATCTACGTCTTAATTAAGTCATCTCTTGGTAAGTATTTTGTAGCCGCCCGCGAGGAATGAAGTCAAGAACCAATCGTCAATCCATCTCTCATCGCCTTTGTCCTTTCTTCGGAAAATAACTCTCGCATCGCGCATTGTTGCACTTGTAAGTTGTAAATTGTACAACGATCATTTATAAAGATCGAGACTGACTTGCAGCAAATAGTTAATTTATCCGGCTCCATTTTTTGATCGTAATCTTGTTTTGCAATGTAGAAAGAAAATGTAAAATAAGGGGTGATAAGTGGTGTCGACTGGTAAGTCACGGACTGACAGTCTGACAATTGACGGGTCCCGGGTTCGAATCCGGTCGGACTCAATCCCCACATGCCTCTATTTAAGAGGTTGGAGGATAGAGAAGGAGGGAGGGAATGGTGAGAAGGGTGAGAGGGGAATGGAGAAGGAGGAGGGATTAAGGTGGAAAAATTGTGAAAAACCCCATTGGGGACAATTAAAAAAAAAAAAAAAAAATTTTTTCAAAATTACAATTGTCGCAGTTTTCATTTGCGTGTCTCTACATCGAAAGAAAATTTATTCTCGAAGTAAGAGGACTGTATATTATAAAATCCCTCTTAAAAGATATTCGTAAGCGTTTCTAGAACATCCTCTAAAACTAAAATGATATTCTTTGTTAATAACAATTTTTTTATGCGGACCGTTCATTTGGCTTTATATGGTCATATTATTGCAGCAACGTATAAGATTATATAGTGTTGCAATTTACAGTGCAGTGTTTGTCACTGAATGGTTTTAGTTTTAGTTTATTAGAAGAATGGATGAAGTGTTAATAAGTAGCTCGAAAAAGAAGACTTGAGCGACTTAAGACAAGTGTTCACGAGTAAGTAACGTGTAATATAACCTAATTTAACCTAGTTTAGGACCCAGGTCTCGTGCTCGGTCCTAATGCTCGGTCTATTAAGTCTATGCTTTCTTTATGGTCTTTCTTTGCCTGTGTGCTGAAATAATGTACTTTTTTGTTAACGTAAAAATAAATCCCATTTCGTCTACATTTTTATAAATTAGGAATATCTGATACTGATCATTAGAGGATTCCCCTCTTAAGGTAAAAGGATCCTTTTGGCGCCTACTTTAGAACAGGATATTCTAAAAATAAGTGGGAATTTCTTAAAATGAGAATACAATTTTTTCAGTGATACATTTTTCTAATACTTTGTAACCAATTTTCGAATTTCACACATTTTCGAATCTTCAGACTTAAAATTTTTGAAATGGGAATTCTCTCTCAACCGAGATATAGTCTCGCGGTTGATTTTAATTAAAATATAATTCGTTCGCATTTCAAGATACCACGAAACTCCATTCGTAGTATCCTCGTCGCTCTTGAGACAAAATTCGAGCAACGACTATAAATACAGGGACCCGATTCGCTCTGACTCTCTCCGGGCTTTAGAGCTCGTGGATTTCATCGTGGATGCCATTTCGTTCGTCGCGGCGCGAGGATCATCCGGGCGCTTCCTGCGTTTCCCGCCGTCGAAATTGCGGATGCTGCTCGCTCGGGAGAAGCCATCCATCCCGATCTCGTTTCCCACCGAATCGAATGCGCCCCGTGTATCGTTGCGCCGCTACATAGCCGATGCATTTGTCAAACGGCCGGCCAGAAAAGCGTCCATCGAAAGAAAACGAGTCGATCGTTGGAAAAATTAATAAACAGATCGTCACCTTGATGGAATCTTTCTTGTCTCGATTTTTTACCGCTATTTCGATCCTATTTTACGCGCGAAAATATTTACTTTGATAAAATATAAAATATAAATATATAAAATATAAATATATTTAATATCCTATACAGAGTTTATGTAATGCATACATATATATATATATATATATATATATATATATATATACATATGTAAAGCGACGTGAATGCGTTTTTTACTTTAATGAAATAACGCATTTTAGATTAAAACCACCATTATTATTTATAAAATCGACAGAAACTTGCAGACTTCTTTGTTTTCTGAACTGTGCATTATACACCGCGATGCAATCGCGAACTTTAGCCACATTGTTAACTACATGTTTTGTATAATATGCACATATAGAAATATGAAGAAATACGTTTAACAGTTTTAGAAATTTCTTCCAATAGCACGACTTTGTTCAACGATGAAATCTCTCTCTCTCTCTCTCTCTCTCTCTCTCTCTCTCTCTCTCTCTCTCTCTCTCTCTCTCTCTCTGTCTTCGTCCCTTGATTCTCATAAAAGGAGAAAATAAAGGTGGAATACGCAGGACTTTACGACGACAGGCGCAACTTGGCGCAGTAATGTGAAATTTTTTACTTTGCAATAAGCTAGTAAGCAACACAATTATTGAACAGCAGGAGAGTTAAAGCAAAGTTAAATTTCCTTTTGAAAGAACAAGGATTTCAAGTGCAAGAGAGAGAGAGAGAGAGAGAGAGAGAGAGAGAGAGAGAGAGAGAGAGAGAGAGAGAGAGAGAGAGAGGGAGAAAAAGAGGGTATTTTTTAATCATAGTTCACATAAATATCCTTTTTAACAACCGTTTAAAATATTAATAGCAATATCGTATTTCGGCACAGTTTCATTGCGCGCGTTTCTCTTTGCTTATGGCATAAATATGTAATAAGACTCGCAGGCGTCCTGAAAGTTATGGACCGACCGCCTATGTCCCGAAACTCTCCCGCGGTCGCCGCTGCGTAAAACGACGGAGAAGATTCGGCCGTTCCGACGATTTACGATCCCGATGCTTATCTCCTTATGCCGTTCTTTCTTATCATTGTCTATCGTGACGTATTCCGCGAGACAGGAACAGGAACCCTCGCGGATTCCTCTCGTCACAGCCGGCGATTGGATGTCCGCTCGATCGAAACATCGTCGATGTCGCTGTGTAACTTTAAAATTCATAGAAAAACGGATTTTCCCCTCTGCCGAGCTAAATTATTATTTAGCATTTAATTACGCATGAGCTCGAATCTATCGTAAATTTAACACATGTGCCTATACTATATGTGTATGTACTAATGTATTATGGAAAAAAAAACATTGTATCAAAAGAAAAAAAATCCATCTTACACAGTGTCAGAAAATTACGTTCTATTCATTAAACTTATTTTGTTTATAGCTTTTTAATAAACTACGAGCGATCTAGAATCTTTTAATAAATCTTTAATAAACTACGGCTAGAATCTTTTGATAATATATATCAAGGTTATTGAAATGTGAGCCTTAATATGCATAATTACCATTATTTATTTTAATAGGACTCAAGCTACGCTGTATCTTGTGTATCTTTACGAGTGCGCTTTCCGTTTTCAGTTCAAAGAAACTGTGTCGCGATCTAATCGTAATTAAAATTAATTCGCGACTGCGACCTGAGTTATCAAGAGGAAAATTGACATTCGGCTAAAAGTCGGAATAGCCACTTTTTTATTATTTTCTCTCTTCTCGATTCTCTTCAGCTTATTCTATCCTCTTAAATATTCGTTGGATAGTCTATCTTATTTACGAGTTTGTGAGATATTTTCTTTTGTGTGTATGTATGTAATTTTTATTATTATATAATAAAAATTCTTTCCAACTTTTTACAACTTATGACATCATAAGTAACAAACAATGAACGAGTTGATTTCACGTTAAAGCGAATCGTTTCGCTCGCAAACTCGCCCTCTGGAAGATCAGGAAATAAGTCGCAATCTGTTCGTAATTACATTGGGTTTAAACTTACGACCCCCCAGTTACACTTATGGCAGACTTTCGGTTTCCAGGGATTTTATTATAATTGACGATCGTGAATCGCGTGTAAATAACAGCTCATGCGGGCAATTGCAATTTTGTAAGGAAAAAATACAGCAACCCTCGTCAACTATTATCATCTTAACGCACCCGAAATAATAAAAATTAAAATAAAATTAAAATATTATTACAGATTTTATATGCAGATTTTATATATATAGATTTATATATAGAATTATATTTATTATTACAAATTTTATATACAGATTATATACAGATTTTACGAGAGTAAAAATGTATCGAAAATTTTTTGAAAGTTTTTTGAAATTTTTTAAATATATCTATAAATACACGGTTCTTCTTGGATTTGTTGGCAAGCATTTTGAAGTGTCACGAATAATCTCTCGCAAATAATTCAATATCGAAATTATCAAAATTTGCATTAGATTCCTAAATATTTTAAGCTCGTTAAACGAACATGTTCTGCGTGCGAAGCACGGATCGTTGTTCGTCAAATATTAACTCAGTATTGCCGGAAACTTTTTCCCCTAAGTCACATTCCTCGAAGGATGAAAATATCTGCCGGAATTTTCGAATGTTACACGGCAAGCGTCGTCTCTCGAAACGAATTGGCACGGAGCGGTGGAGCACACGTCGACACGCAAATTTTCCGGCTCTAATCGAACTTTCGCGCAACCGTCTTCTCGAGCGCAACGAGGCATCCGACAGGATCCTGTCGACCCACAGGCGAAGGACGCGGCTTGAAAGGAAAATTTAATGCCCCGAACTTAACGGAAAGAATCCGGCACTCGTTTCGTATAATTCGTTGGGTCGATAGCACAACTGCTGTATTCTGGGGAAAACGGAGAAGGAAATAAAATGGATAAATGAAAGAAAATTAAGAATTTTATTATCTTCGAATATACCTCTCCCTAGCATTTTTTTTTAGAGTCGTCAATAACACAATTTAACAAAAAGTAACTTTCTCTTTTTTCAAAAAGAAAGAGAGTAATCATTTCTTGTAGATTTTTTGTGCTTAATATAACGCTGAATCTGACTTCTAACTTGCTTCGTGACATCACATTTTTAAGAAATTTGCAATAAAGTCGCAAAAAAGGTATAAGCTATTTTAATGTATTTGTATTTTTTTATCATGTCCTAACTGCGGTATGTAACGTGTTGGAGAAATTGCAATCACAGTTAAGTATGTTGTCAGGACTTTCGGCCTTCAAAGGGAATTTGTTGTCTCGATTACGATTATTATATAAGATATTTGTGAAATATAAAGTCTATTGTGGAGAAGTTGAGAATTAGATAATTGAGAAATTATTAAATAATTTTCAATTATGTTTATTGAATTTATTTTTTAGATCGAATACAAATATGGTGTTAAAATTAACAAATTCAAAATGTATGTACATAAATTTGAACATTTTTAATCTTGACATCCACCATATTGGTTCCTTTTGGACATCCACCTTATTGGCCCATATTGGTCCTTGACATCCACCATATTGGTCCATATTGGTTCGTTATTTTAAATTTGTCAATTTTGATATTACATTTGTATTCAGCGACTTAAAAAGATCCTCAAATTTGAATAAATATAATATATGTAAATTGAAAATTTTGGTGGTTTTCAATAATTTAATTTGCAACTTTGCCACAATAGACTCTGTATTTAATAATGAATATCTTATTAACTTAATCGACATAACAAATTCCATAAAAGGACTGAAGGTCCTAACAATATTGATTGCAACAAAACTTCTTCAACACATTATATAAAATAGTTATAACTTGAATTTTAATACGTTAAATTAGCTTTTCTTGCAACTTTAAAAACAAATTTCTCAAAATTGTGATGTGATAAACGATTTGAAACCCGGAATCATATTTAAAATACAAAAGATTATAGGAAATGATTATTTTCTTTCTTGTGTCTTGTTTTTTTTTAGATTTTTTAATTACACGATCAAATTAATTAAAACAAGAAATTATTAGTGTTCACACACAACTCGTTTTCTTTTAAATTTTACCATTCAAGTTCATTAATGTATTCATTCGTGCTCGTTGAATTTTCTATGAAATAGTTGATGGATCGATATTCAGCACATCGGGATAAAATCGTTTTTAGACTTTTAATCAGACGACTTTCGACGCGAAAGTCGCTTGTTGACCTTCGACTACCGCGAAATCGTTTGAGATAAAAAAGAAAGGAAAAGATGAAAGAGGGAAAGATGTGACTCGATCCCCGCGTCGAGGTGTGACAGGGATGTACGAGTGTTTGTAAAGCGCTCGTGTCTGCGAAAGAGGGAGGTAAGCTTGTAGGAGTCGCAGGCTCCTCCTTGAATCAACAATAAGCCTATTCTTCCTCATCATCGTCTTTTGCGAGATCTTTAAAGCATACCGACCCGTCTGATGGAACACCTTTCAAACGAAAAGGACCGAGGAGCGCTTTATCTTCGGAATTGAAATGTTTCGTGTGGTTTTAATACTTTTATCCCTGCTTGAAAATTTATCGAGAAGCACTAGTAATCGCTAGTAATCAATTATTTAAGAAGCTATATCCCTTAGATATGTTACCCGCGTAGTAACTGATATAATCCTCAAATATTTATTTCAATAAAAAGAAAATATTAAACAAGATTCTCTCAATTATGCTACTGAGAGCTGTGTCCTGAAATTTTACAGCGGACTCCAGTATTAATAAATCATGGTACATTTGAGCGAAATGTTCGTAACGATGAAGGAATCAGCAGTTTTCCTATAGCCCGGGGAAATTGGAAGGCAAGTTCAAGAGGAAAACGGGACTGCGCCATGCAAGAATGATGCGAGATTTTCCATCCAGAAAAAGCGGAAATCCTCTTCTTTTCGTAAATAAAGTAGATTAAAAAATTTGTTGTTTATTATATGAAACATGATACTAAATCTATCGTTGTAGAAAACTTTTTCGTTCCATAAAAGAAAAAACATTCCAATTTTTCGAAAAACGATACATGTATACGTGCGCTAAAAAAAACGCATTTTACACATTTATGTGTTCGTCTCGCAGGAACATTTATTATATCTTTATCATGTCCGACCCAGTTCAACTCAGTTCCTCCTCAGGAACTGTCCGCGCGAAGCAGGTCGAGCCTCGCAAGAACTTTAAAGATTTTTCTCGAGACTTGCGCTCGGCTAGGAACGATGATAAGAAAGAATGGCCTTAAGTAAGTGTGTAAGGACACGCCAGCGTAACCATACCGTCAGTTCCCACGGGATCCCACCGCATTCCCGTCCGGGATGCGGCGTTTGCGGGCACTTTGCGAGGTTCTTGGCGCGCGGATTAGCCCTTTCGCGCGGCTCGCGTGCCGTTTGTATCAGTTTACAATGGATGTAGAGCAGATATCGCGGCGCGTATTGAATTTCATTAACAATTCAAGCGTGGTTAAGTGGATTCAGGAGCTTAAATGCAGATATAAGGTTTCCTCAAACGATACTTCAAGACATTAAATTTCTTGATACACAATTTAATTGCGCGCGCGTGTTCAATTCAATTCAAAGAATTCAATTTTATAAAAAAAAAAGATACTTCAATGGCCTTGATATATATTATTGAGGACACGGCCCTGAATAATTTTCGTAAAGGTTTTAATATGCATAATTACTAAAAAAAATTACCTGAAATAGACAAAAAAGGCGCTGTTATTACTTAATGGCTCAAACTTCCGATCAAATTATTTGTCATGTAAAAACTCTGGGTAATTGTTTATAAAAACTTACACAGCGCGAAGCATTTTGATCTTGATATATGTATATTGTAAAGGGTTTTATTTCTGAATAACATGCGCTCGGAATCAGCCAGCACTCTCTAATAATTTTTTAGATATTTTACATTAAAATTCAGTAATTTTTAAACTACTTGAGAGTATATAAGAAAGCAGACAGAAGATATGATCTTAATCTTGATTTGAGCTTATACATATGCTGTCAATGTGATAATTTTGAGTAATCTTGAAAAAATTTTAGCCGTCCTCATTATTTATTAAAAAACATTATTTATTCATGAAAATTTATTTATTAACAAATAAAATTGATGATGCAAACAAGTGTTAAATGTAATAATTTGAGCTTTATCGAGCATAAATTTCACATTAATTGCATATTTACGTGAATTATGTTTTCATATTTAAGTGAATACGTGAGTGAGGGAGGAGCTTTGCCCTCCTTCTTCTGCACCCTTGCTCCTCAAAAAAAGATTAATCTAATCTGATTTTAATTTTAAATCAGAAATATTTTGGGTTAAGTTAGTATTTTTTCCGGATTTCGCCCACGCATTTACTTAATTTGCAATAAATATATAAATAATAATTTAGTGCTTATAATTAATACGAATGTGTATATATAGAATAATTGAAGAGATTAGAGAGATATTCATAATTAACGCAATGAATAAATAAATTGGAAAGCCAAAGGCTGTATCGGCAATTTGCGTTAGATGAAGCGTATTGAATAGCAAACATGATAACAAAAAACGTAAACACTTCTTATTTCTTACTGTTTTTTGCATATAATACATGTATGCTACGAGAGAATAATTTTAAGACCTTTTACAATTCTCGGTCGCAATTTTAGCCACATACGCATAATATATCTTTAACCTAAAATACCTCAGGAACTATAAAAGAGCGCCACAACTCTACAACTCTATGTCAAGATCAAGGTGTGATCCGTAAAACTGTGTAAGTTTTTGTAAAGATTTACATACTCTCCGAATAAAAAGTACGGCGGATCGACTAGACCTTGATTCGGATGTCTTCGGGGTTGAAGGATCACATGTGTTACTCGCGACGAAAGTGAGCGATCGTAATATCGAGGTAAGGTAGGAAACGTCTCCTACCTTAGAAAGGAGAGAGAAAGGAGAGGAAAACGTCGCGCGAGACTTGTTGGCCTTAAGATGAGAAGCATCCCGTCGCGGCAAGTGCGACACGTTTCACCCTAAATCCGCTTTCCTCGATAAATCCGTATTTGTTTGCTCTCCCGGTGCCGGGCGTCCGACGAAATTGCGTCAGGACAAATTCCAGGCCGCTCGATAAAAAGGAGACATCGGCTATAATTGAAGGAGTTACGAAGCAGGTACATACATCGCCTTCACGATATCACTCCAGTCGCGATAATATATGTACATACATAGAAGAGAGATAGTCGTGGTCTCTCAATATTTGTGCCTGTACTCGCTTAAAGTTTAATAAAGCCTGTGCTCTCTTGTAATCAGTGTATTATGAAAAGCAGCGAACAGTCACTGATGGTCTCGGTTGTAAGTTATAACGATGCAAATCAATGAAATCTCACGGAAAGAATCAGTTAGTAGTAATGGCTGTTTCGATCAGTGATATTTAACTGCTGGAAGCAGTCGAAGTGCAAAAGCAGTGATGCGTGCAATGAGAAAAATGGTTTTTATTGTTTTCTGTCTCTTTTTTTCGAGAAAATGATAAATTGTTATTTATAAATGTAGTTGAAATAATGTATTGCTATTGTTCTATCGTGTATAAATGATCACTTTTACAATTATTGGTTTTTTTCATTTTTACGATATATTATAGTAAATTTATAATATTATATTTTACAATATGTATACATATATATAATATATTATATATATATATAAAATTATGAATTATAATACTAGTTATATATGTTAATCCAGATGTGTGTGTTGGAGGCTTCTCCGAAATAAGAAATAGTAACCAAAAAATAATCCAAAATAAATAAAAAAAGCTTTGAAAGCCGCATCTTACAAATATTATACTATTTTTTCAGTGAAATATTACTGGCTGGAGGAACAAGGTGTGAGTGTTTTCAGTGAAATACTCCCTGATCGTCAGTGAAATCTTGTGTCTGATTTATCAGTGACATTTTCACTGATTCAGTTTAAGAGTGTGCGTTCCCTCTACAATAAGATACTTTAGGTATAATCCTGTCGGAGAGGAGATTCCGGCCGCGTATTTATTTAAGAATCAGTTCTGCTCGAACAGAAGATTAATTCCTAAAAGGAAAAAAAAAAGAGGCGATGAGGAAGACCTAAATAAATGCTACACACTCGAGAATCTCACGATATCTGTGGATCGAAGGTGTCGGTACACAGAACGAACTCTATCACAGATCTATTCCAGCCGAACGTACGTCTCGACAGTAGTTCGGCAGATTCTCTATAGAGAGGGAACAGCGTTCGGGGATTATCCCTGTGCGGTCACATGACCGGCTCTTTCTCCCGTTACAGCCTGCCGTTTGTTACGTTCGGTCGACCGTAACTCGCAGGATTTCTGTCCCCGGCATAGATTCCTTCCTCAGATACGCCTTCTCTCACACTTCTTCCCTTCCTCTTGTTCCTATTTCTATTAATTCTGCGGAATCTCTACGGTGTCTAATAAAAATCACATAAGCCAGCAGTCGTGTAAAAGTAAACAATGTCCGGATAGCTACGCGTCAGCTTCTCTACCTAGTGCATGACGAGTATATGTTTTATGTATGTATAAATCTTCTATTTTTTTTAGTATTTTTTCTTATTATATTATAGTTTTCTCTTTTTTCTGTATAATTTATAAGCGAAGAGTCGTCGCAATTCTCTGTGTACATTCTTATTCTGAAAAATGTATCTCTGTATAATCGTATTAACCCTTTTGTCAATAAACGGGTACCTGGGTACCCAAAGCAACTTTAAACGTTAAAAATGTGTCGAAAACACGCAGTTGGTACCCGGGTACCCATACATTGATGAGAAGGTGAAAAATTATGCATTGACAGAAGGGTTAAATACGTACGAGTATAGATCTGTCTATTTAGCTATTTCTCCGTGAGGACCTGACGTCGGCTTCGGCCGATTGGAATGCATAGAGCTTGTTGAGCTCATTAAATCGCGCCGGTGACTTCGACAGCCTGATTATGCGCCTAACAGCGTCGCTATACTCGAGGGACTTGGAGGTGCTTGTTCCGTGATGTTCAAACGGCTGATCCGTCGTTCACTCGGCTGACGATATCTACAGGGTTCACGCTATAGGGTGTGCCTAAAATCCTATCGCCGTTATTTTATCTCTCCAAATTCCTGAACACAAAATTGGTTTTTCTTTAATTAAACCGCGATTTCACACTTTAAGGCTCTATTAAACGAAGATTCAATTTGAAAATAATCGAAGGATAATTGGATAATTAATGAAAGTATAAGTGAGATTTTTGTGTATTCTATTTGTGCGCAAAAATTTTTAATTTTTCAATTTTCATTTTAATTGCTTATCTCTCTGCCAGTTATACGTCTACTTAACACATCACTTGATACTCTACAAATTTCTATGAAATATTCTTTGCTCTGTAATGCTCTATAACTTTCCGAGATATTTTTGAGATACCGCCGTTTTTTTTTTCCACCCAGTATAATTGGGAATCGGATCGACATTTTAGCTAAAGCAAAATTCGCCTGACACACGAAGCATTTCATACACAATCGTGTCAACCGCTAACATATCCTCGCAGGACATAGCCGGCGTGTCGCGCGGCATGATAGGGATTAGAGGATCCTCTCGCGCGCGATGTCGACGAATAATCCTGGCACCATTCGATACTACCTGACGGTTACGCGCACTTCAGGACCAATTCTCGCGCGTCGGGCATGCAAATTACTGGCGAGTCGGACCGAATCGGTCGGGATTCCCAGGAGCACGTGCGGACGTCGCAAAAATGTCGCCGTCGGCAACAATTTTTGGATACGGGGCGACGAACGATAGAACAAACGACGGGAAACCGCCGAATGCTGGCACAACCGAGGGGAATTTCTAGCTTTTGAAAAGAAAAAATCGTGAATGGCTTGAATTCATACATAGGTTGAATTTATTTGTGTTTAATAAATTAGAAAGCGCTGCAATACAGAGACGAACGTCGAGATAATTAGTTCTTGATGGAAAACAATTTACTCACGAGAAAAACACCTTTTTTCTCTTTCTCTCTCTCTCTCTCTTTCTTTCTCTTGTCTATTCTGTTTTAAAGTATTTCACTTCCCTCCAGATAACATCCCATCTCAAACGCGAATGCGAGTAGTCACTGAAGATTCCCGTAGGAGGTTCGGAGATTTATCGAGGGAATCGGAACAAGCGCGATCAGGAACGGACAGTTGTTTATCGCGTCTTCGATCCGACCCTTGAAAAATGTAAGGGACAGAACTCTCATTGACTTTACGATGCGGAGTCCTCTGAATCTACTCTCGGTGATAAGAGCACCGTCTCGCTCCTGCTCCTACGACGTAAGAAGGAGAGCGAAATGGTCAGTGAACGCGCCGACCGGAAGGAAGCGGGCGCGCGGATTCGATACGTTCGCTCGTGTCGGAGCACTTTCTTAAATTAGTTACAAGGCGGCTCTTTTTCCTCCTCTTTACGCCTCTCCCTCTCTCTCTCTTTCTCTCTCTCTCTCTCTCTCTTTTCGCTCCCTGTGGTCCTTCGGGTAGCTCCCAGAAGGCATCCATTGTGGCTTTCGTCCCGGTGAATAGTGGCCTCGTCCAATTACTTTTTAATCTCCCGCTACATCGCGCCAGCCCGATATCTCCTCTCGATTATACAGTTTCCCTACGGGAAGTCGCACGAGGTGTACCGAAAGTACGGGAAATCGGTAACGGAGCTCTACTTTCGGCGAGTTCGAAATTGAGTTCATCTTTAAGGAGCTTAATAGCTGGAGTAATTACTAGAGTTTTTTAATATAACTCTCGAGAAATATCACTCTAATTTTTCCCCCTCTTTTTTTTACGGATCGAACGTTTTACATTCATCGTGAAACGCAGATGGGGGCGAGAGAGGGGAGAGATATAAAGAAATTATCTTTTTATAATCTCTAAAAGGTAGAGACAGCGGGTCATATAATTAATCAGTATTAATTACCCATGCTTGAGCTGAGTTTATAAATATTTGTCGGAGAAAGAGAGAGAGAGAGAGAGAGAGAGAGAGAGAGAGAGAGAGAGAGAGAGAGAGAGAGAGAGAGAGAGAGAGAGAGAGAGAGAGAGAGAGAGATGCCTTTGCCCGACTTTTCTCTCAACCGGGAGCGAATTATTTTTTTCCCAATTCCCGTCCCAATTTCGTCTCAATTTCAATCGTATTATTTGCCGCGGTCTCTATCGCGACAGATATAACTTCCTTTGATTACGCCCGTCTCCCTGGCGAATGGACTCCGGGAGTCCTTCACCGAGAGGATGCGTCGTCCAATTAAAAGTTTTTATTTATTTACCATCTCTCTGCAAAATATCGGGGATTTAATTCGACGATATTTATTAAGTCGATACGAATCGGCGAGATCGGACGAGATCGAAAGGACGAACGGTCGATTCATAAATAAATTTTTCGCAAATATATTACTTCGATGTCTCAGCTTTTCCTCTCGAATTATTTCGAAACAAAAATAATTTTATCTATAACGGACTCTAACGTCTAAATTAATACATTGTTCGAAGCGAACCATCTTTCTGGTTCACTTGCTGAATTTATGGTTTCACGTACAATCACCGGCGAAACTGGATCTCACGGACAGGATCGTGGCTACCGCGAAGAGTGGATCATTCCTTACGTCCCCCGCGAGCCTACAAATAGAAGGGACGATAAATAACTGTCCGCCTCTGATCGCTCGACGACGCGCGTATCACTTGTCTCGACCGGTCCCCAAACGACTTCCTTGACGTTTATACATTGAACGGGAAAAAAGTTCCATAATTCGAGTCGTTTTATGTATCGACGATTTGTACTCGTCGTCGAGCAACTCCCATGGCGGAGAATCGCGCGATAGAGCTTCATTCTATGAAGTTCGGCAGCATACATTATACGGTATACCAGGTCCATAGACATTGATATAGAGTATGATTTGCTCCGACGTATCGTTGAATGTCCAAGCGTCTGAAAAATGCAGAAAGTGCTTTATCTTCTGCATCTGTCGCTTCTTCTCTCCCCGATATGATGCTCAACGAGAAAGAAAAAAAATGAAAGTTATATGAAAAAAAGTCGCGCGTGTAGAGAATATGTAAGCGAGCAGAAAGAATACGGTAGGATGGGGCGATGAGTGGCTCAGTGGCAGAGTGGTTTCCTACTGAGAGGAAGGTCCCAGGATCAAGTCCCAGTAAGGCCCCCTCGACTTTTCCTATGCTCGAGAAAGTCTTTTACACGCGTTTATTCAGGAGGACGACTATTATTGACCTCACGATTGCGGTTTGCAAATAGTCGATGACGGTGATGAAACTGCGAGAAGAGCGATCTTCTTCTCTTCGGAAGAAAAATATCTTCTTCGGCGTAAAATCGTATTCCGCAATTTCGATTCATTCGTGCTCGGGTCCGAACCAAGAGGAACGAACGGAAGTCGTTTTCGAACAGTTCGCCAACCATTCTATGCTCGTGGACGGATCGCATGACCTGTATTTTCGGATGAACGAGACCATGGCGGCTCGCGCGGAATTGCAAAAATGCTTTAGCCTCGTGTTTAACGTGTGCAAACGCGTCCAGAGTTCGCGAACAAGTTCTTTGATGTCGCAAGAAGAGACGTGGAGAGTGTGAGAGATTTTGTTACACTTTGACTAACCAGGGCCGCTCGAGGACCATAGTAAGATAATATATGTACATATTAACACCTATGCAGCATAAAATTTACATGCAAAATGGAAGCGCATAGAAGCAAAGGTAAATAGTAAAACTGCATACAATTAATGCGTGTACAATTACATAATTCAACAAAGAAATCACAAAGCGTAATTGTTTTCCGCAGTTTTATTATGCATTGAATACGATTTCGACGTTCAAGTTACACACACTCTCTCTCTCTCTCTCTCTCACTCTCTCTCTCTCTCTCTCTCTCTCTCTCTCTCTCTCTCTCTCTATTGCATTACAATTTTGAGAAACTTTAATTAACTTTAAAATCTTTCAAAAAGGACCATTATAATGTATTTTATCGTAAAACACATTTGAGTTTCAACGGGCTATAAGAGCCGAACGCGCGGATGGTAGTGCGTTAGTTTCGATAAAAATTAATTTTTTATCGAAATAATTTGTCGTGCACAGGGCACAAATTTTTCTTGGTCCGATACCAAGAGATTAAATTAAATTTCATATTCGAGATATTAATTTAAGTAAATCCCTCTCTGACCCCCCTAAAGAGTTATAGGCAAGAAAAATATCGGGGCGAAGTCGCTGAATCGGGAATCGAACCCGATTTCTTTTTCTTTCGCTTGCCGGGCGACTGCTCTTACCACTTTTTGTGCTCTGTGCACGACAAATTATTTCGATGAAAAATTAATTTTCCATCCGCGTTCGGCTTTTATAGCTCGTTGAAATTTAAATGTGTTTTTCAAATTGAGAGCCTATAATTTCACCGCTGTTAAGTTAGCACTTCCACCATAAAAATTCGAAATAACATATATGCAGAAATTATGTGCTCTTTATGTGCTAATTATGTGTTCTATTGACGATTTTTGTACTCGAGAGGTTTAGCGGGAAATCGCAACTGAAAATAAAGGTGCTGGCTTAGCGAAAGTTAGCACCCCCACTCATTAAAATTACATATACAATCAAAAAGTTAGAATGCTAGAATAATGTGCTTTTTATGTGCTTTTAGAATCATTTAATAAAATTATCCTATCTATAATAGTTTAGAAGATATACGCCAAAAAAGATCGATACATACATCGTTGATACAAGAATAAAATGCCAGTTAAAATACAGATAGCAAATTGATTTTTATCTTAAAATGTTTCTCGATTTAAGTGAGTTCGAAATATACACAATAAGATTTTTGTGCTCATCTCTATTGACAGACTGCATCTAATGAGCGTCTATTCTTCTTACAAGAATAAAGTGCTAACGAATTGTTTTCAGCCTATTGATTATAGGCTGATAATGTTTATTTATTTATGTCTATTAAACGTGATTAAAGTTTGAAGCGTTCATGGAGCGAAAATTTAAAATTCCCTAATAACAAGCAGACTTATAAGAAATGATTATATTCACATCCAAAATAATATATTTAAAATAAAAAAATATTTTTGAGATAAAAAAATTACAAAACAATAAAAAAACATCAAAATTTCGATACATAAATATATTTAAAATTCATCACAGTCCTTTCTGCGTTTCGAGCCAAAAAATGCAAGTATCATTGCATGTCTTGGAATAATTTACAATAGAAAAAAATTAATATGTTAAGAAACAATGCCCAAAACAGATCCGTAAATCACGATATTTCTGATTAGATGCTTGAATACCCGTTTAAAAATTTATCACAGTCGTCTCTGCGTTTGGTGCCAAAAAAATGCAAGTATCATCGCATGCCTTGGGATCATTTACAATAGAAAAAAATTAATTAGTTAAGAAACAATGCCCGAAACAGTTCCGTTTATCACAATATTTCTGCATAAGTGGTTGAATAACCGTTTAAAAATTTATAACAGTCGTCTCTGCGTTTGGTACCAATATTTTCAAACGTGGTTGCATGCCCTGTGATCTTCTACGATAAGAAGAAAATAATTTTTCGAGAAGCACAAAGCCCGGAACAGTTTCGTTTATCAAGATATTATTGAATATGAAAGTTCAAGATATTATTGAATATTCAGGTAAGCCCACTATTGCTTTGAAATTATAGTAGAAAAAATATTTTCTTTATTTTTATCTGCCTATGAGACAGATGCATTATATAGTTATATTTTATCTCGCTTTTCTCATTATCATTAAGTTAATATAAAAATACATACAACAGATTTATTTAAAAAAATTTTATAAGAATATATAATATAATATCTCAAAAATAGTAATATTTGTGAAAGTTTACTTCTGCGAAACAACGAGATAGCAATGTACTGAAAGTATGATTTTGATATATACATTTCATTAACTGTATGCATTTTTTCTTTTGTGCTACGTTTAATTTCTTTTAAAATAATAATCAGAAATCGAGAATATTTTGACAATTATCTAATATTATTTAATAATAATTAAAATATAAGAATAAATAAAATTTAATAATGTATGTAGGCATGTTACCACGTTTGCAAATTTTGGCACCAAACGCAGAGACGAACGGGATGAATTTTTAAATGAATTTAAACCCGCATATTCACAAATATCTTGATAAACGGAACTGTTCCGGGCATTGCTTCTAGAAAAATTATTTTTTTCCTATCACAGGAGATCACAAGGCATGCCACCACGTTTGCAAATTTTGGCATCAAGCGCAGAAACGAACTGTATAAATTTTTAAATGAGTTTAAACTCGCATATTCAATTATATCTTGATAAACGGAACTGTTCTGGGCTTTGCTTACAATAGAAGAATTTTTTTTCTATTGTAAATGATCCCAAGGCAGGCGATGATACTTGCATTTTGTGGGACCAACCGCAGAGACGGCTGTGATAAATTTTAAATATATATATGTATCAAAATTTTGATGTTTTTTGAATGTTTTGTTATTTTTTATCTCAAAAGTATATTTTTATTATAAATATATTATTTTGGATGTGAATATAATCATTTCTTATAAGTATGTTTGTTATTAGCAAATTTAAATTTTCGCTCCATAAATGCTCCAAACTTTAATCACGTTTAAATAGACATAAATAAATAAACATTTTCAGCCTATAATCAATAGGCTGAAAACAATTCGTTAGCACTTTATTCTTGTAAGAATGATAGACGCTCATTGGATGCAGTATGTCAAAAGAGATGAGCACAAAAATCTCATTGTGCATATTTCGAACGCATATAAATTGAGGAACATTTTAAGTTAAAAATCAATTTGCTATCTGTATTTTAAGTGGCATTTTATTCTTATATCAACGATGTATGTATCGATATCTTTTTGCGTATATTTTCTAAATTATTATAGATAGGATTTTTTATTAAATGATTCTGAAAGCACATAAAAAGCACATTATTCTAGCTTTTTAACTTCTTGATTGTATATGTAACTTTAATGAGTGGGTGTGCTAACTTACACTAAGCCAAAATCTCTATTTTCAATTGCGATTTCTCGCTAAACCGCTCGAGCACAAAAATCATCAATAGAGCACATAATTAGCACATAAAGAGCATTTAATTTCTGCATATATGTTATATAAATTTTTTATGGTGGGGGTGCTAACTTAACAGAGGTTAAAATTTCTTAGTTAGTATTTTATCGTATCGTAACTACAATATATTATGAGACATGTTTTGTTGCAGTCGATTAAGTATATTGTTAGGGCTTTCAAAAGGAATTGTTGTGTCAATTACGATTAACAAGATATTTAAGTGTTGGATTTATTACGGAAAAGTTGCGAATTAGATTATTGAGGATCTACCAAATATTTTTCAATATGTTTATTCAAATTTAAAAATTTTTCTATTTGTTGAATATAAATTTAATGTCAAAAGTGATGAATTTAAAATCAATATAGCGAATATCAAAATTTTTTAAACTGTCGGATGTTGGTTCATTAATTTCGTCATTTTTAATTTATCAATGCTGACATGAAAGTTGTATTTAGTGACCTCTGAGAGAGAAAAAAGACCCTCAAGTTTGAATAAATATATTGAATATTTCGTAGATTCTCCATAAAATAATTTACAATTTTTCCACAATGCGATTCCATATTTAATTATGATCTCTTATTAATCATAATCGACATAACAAATTCTTTTTAAGATTTGAAAACTCTAATAAAATATTCAATTTTTTTTATTGCAACAAAACTTCTCTAACATGCATACGGTAGCTATAACACCGTAAGATATGTAAAAATAATTCTTTTTTACAACTTTAATCTCAAATTTCTCAAAATTGTGATTTAATAGAATAATTTAAAAACTGAAATCGTATTCGGCGGCGAAAAGAGTATGAAAAATAATCATTCTTTTTCTCGTGTTTGAAAGAGAGTTATTTTTTGCTTATGTGTCTTCTAATTTTTTATAAATAGATAATTTATAAATCTCGAAAAATAGTTTATAGATAAAAATCAAAGAGTATCTCGCGATTTGCGGAAACTTCTCGGTCGAAATACGTTCAATCGAGTCTCGAGCGAGGCGATGCACTTATTGAAGAGTACTGTCCGGAAAATACCCTCGCCATTGGAAATTTAACGAGGAAATTTCGCTTACCATTAGAATTTCTCATGCAGATGGAAGAAGAAGAGCAGGTGATTGTTTCCCGCTCTGGTAAGCGTCTAAAAGTGAATCGAATAGCGATCTCCCGAACGGACTCGCCGACGAGTTATCAGGATGATCCACTTATGATTTATCATTCTCCCTGCATTCTCTAGGGATCACTCGGCTCTTCTCATCGATCGCGCGTTCGCGTAATTATATTTTAATTTAAGTGGATCAAGTGCGCATTTCGAGGTTTGTGAAAAAAAGGGTTATATCTCCTCCCCCTTTCTCCGTTGTTACGAGGCTCCAGAACAAAATAACTTCGAAGCGTTCCTCGAATTTTGTAAAATGTCAAGCAAAAATCTCAATTTCTATAGAAAAATACATCTTTTTATTTTACAGTTACATGATATCTAGCAGAGGGATGATGAACGGAACAGCGCGCGGATCGAATGCGAATGCGACTCTTCGAAAGTACGTGGCATCCGACGAGAGAAGCATAAGCCGGGAAGTAACAGTCGATATCTCGCTCTTGCCGCGGGGGACGAACAGGATGGGAGGGTCGATAACGACATCTCCCAAAAGGCTGCGGCCAGATAGGAAAAGAAGAAACCCTGGTGGATCCGTGGGATAAGAAACGGACGAGAGAAAGAGAGAGAGAGAGAGAGAAGGGTTCCATCTGAAAACTTTCTTTACGGGTTACGTCGACTCGTAAAATCCTGCGCAAATCAACTGCGGGCTCCGTGAAATGTACGCGAGCTGACGAAAAACGACGAGAAGACCGGAGAGAAGATTAGACTTTTCATTCGCGAAAAGGGGGGGGGGGAAATATTGCGCGGAAAGCGTGGATCATTATGGACGGCGGAGAAATAACTGAGAGAGCCAACGTAACGTATTTCGCGTTGCGTTATTTAAATTTATCCTGACAAGGAGCCGCTAAGACGCCCGTCGTAGACATCGGTATGCGAATACGGGATGTAATTTTCATGTGAACGGCACGCCCCACCGCGTGAGTACACACTCATAAGGTTAAGTAGCGCATTCAGCGCGAAAACTTGCCTCGCTGCGCCGGAAAAATCTTTCGCCGAGCTAAGGGCGGCGCCCGTAATTGAGTCCCACCGGAGAGAGAGAGAGAGAGAGAGAGAGAGAGAGAGAGAGAGAGAGAGAGAGAGAGAGAGAGAGAGAGAGAGAGAGAGAGAGAGAGAGAGAGAGAGAGAGAGAGAGAGAGAGAGAGAGAGAGAGACTCCCACCTCGAGTCGCGTAAGATCGAAGTACCTTCACGTACAATATACTCATGTTCTAATTTCCCGCTCGTGACGTTACCTAGAATCAGTCGCAGTGGCATTTACATCGAATCGGGGACAAAAAGGAAAAGAGAGATAGAGAGCAAGCGAACTCCTCGGGCATTCTCGAGAGAGAAACTTTGCATATCGCGTCGTAAGAAGCGCGCCGTTTAATTTCCTGTTTATAATTCGCGACAGCGGAATCGCTTAAAATATCCGCGGCGAAGCCGAGAAAGCAGATTTATCCCTTACCCCCTTTCTTCTGGATAAACTAGAGCAAATTCCTGAAGGAGGATGAAAAAATCATCTTCTCGGAGGGAGAGTGAATAAGATTACTCTTCTGTGTTTTAATCCCGCGCTCTTCCCCGCTCTTTCCCGGAATCGTCTCTTGCGAATCGTGTCGCAAAGTTTTATTACACAGTTTTAATGTATAATTAAAAAGATCTTTAAGAGGAGATTAATGTCAAATTTTCCACGTGCTCTTTATGTTCCAGCGATAGTATAATATTCCGATGGGGCGCGCTTATTGAATTTTACTCGGGATATTAAACGGCACGAAGCGACGCGTTAATGACAACAGGAACGACGATGGCAGCATTGTAGATTGCGATCGTTCCGCTTCCGATTCGCTCTCGCGACGCATCCGGTGCCGATCGTTGGAGGGAAGACGATTCGATGGCGATTCGAAACGACTCGATTCCGACCTCCGTCGATACAAGATTTCCGTCTCGAAGTTTTACGGTTCTCGAACTCTTTCGTTACGAGCTATTTAACCTTTCAACGTCCTCTCTTCACGGACGTTAAACCTCTGCTAACTGACTTCCGGCGACGTCGGCCGACCGGAAGCCGACTGGTGTTTCTATCGCGAGCGATTGTAATAGAATCGTTCGAGTTTCTCGTTCGAGAAGGAAAAAGTCGATTGTATCGGGTACTTGGAAAATTCTTTCGGTTAAAACCTAATCGGTTCTTTCTCTTTCCAATATCACAGAGCAACAGTTAGAATGGTGTATATCCTCAAGATTTTTTTTCCTGATTGTGTGCGTGAAGAACGTGTATTTTTGACCAAGCATATCCTCTTACACATCTTATTATGGATCTTCGATTCTATAAAGATTTCTTATATCACTCAGATCTCTCTTGACAATCTCGCGGGCAGATCCTTAATTTCTAGTTTCGCTAACAATAAGTAAACCGTAGTTCTCTACAGGCATTGGGTTACATCTATTTGATTCAGCAAATCCCGAAACCGCCACGGACACCAAAAATTTTTGTAACGATTCTCTAGAATTTAATCCGTTAGGGCGAGAAATGATTAAATAAACAACTAAAATAAAATCATATAAATTAAATAAAAATTGTATATATGTATATGTATATATATGTAAACGTCGATCTATTTTATCGTAGCTCATTTCAGCTCCGTGCGACTCGTTTTTATGCGCGTGCTACTTTTTTTACGACATGCGCGTTAAAAGTCGCGACCTAACCTTATAATTCTCGCAGAACGATCGGACGTGTTCCGGACCGGTTGAAAGTATGCTCGATTTTCGACTGCTCGATACAACAGACTTCGGCGGAGATTTAATATACATAAAGAGAGAAAGAAAGGGAGAGATAGGGAGGTTAAATAGCTCGTGGCGAAGGGAGACCGGGGCGTCGTAAAACTCGGCCGAGAGTTTTCGCGTCGCTGAGGAATTATTACGGAAAATTTTAGTCTTGTGTCACGAACGCGCGACAAATTTTTCGCGAGTCGCCATTTTGTCTCGTCGATGCCGATTAAACTTTTCGCCTGTCCATTAAACGTCATTTTAATCAGATTTGCATGACAAATTTCGCGAAATAATCCGGATCGATTTCAATGCGGTTAAGAATAGAGATTTCTACGCGTCTGTCGCGCCAGAATTTTGTGGATTCGCGACGATTCGTCGATCTAATCGTAAACTCCAAATTTCACGAAATTCCCGGGGGAGAATGTTATTTCCGGGACCCCTTAATTTGATAGGTATATTTGATAGACTTTTTACAGAGAAAAAGAATGCCGCAAACCACGATGCGCTACGATCAATAGTTCTCGAGATATCGATATTTAAAAATTTTAATTTTGGTAAATATGCATATTGAGCTCATCCGCAATAACCTTGACCTTGACATATGTTGTCAAGGTCATAACCCTGAGTAACATCCAAGAGGTTTTAGCCGTCGCTCATTGTTTATTAAAAAGTTATTAACAATTAAATTGTACGGAAGAAACAAGCATTAAATGCCATAATTTGAACTTTTCCGAGTATGAATTTTATACTAATTGTATATTTAAATATTTAAGTAAATGCTAAAATATTCTAACCTAATCCAAACCAATTTCTATTTAAAATCGATATCTCGAAAACTATAGATCTATCGTAGCGCATTGTAGTTTGCGGCATTCTTCTTCCGATAAAAAATCCTATGAAAATGATCTATCAAATTGAGGGATCACGGAAATAACATTCTTGCCAATCCCCGGATACAGAGTATCGCGAGAAGTCGGGCGTGCGATTACATGAATTCATAATTTTATGTTAACGCAAAGTAATTTAATGCAAACCTGCTCGGTTATTCCGTTTGTTTACAAATTTGCATGTTGCTATTATCACGCGTGCGGGAAAGACCTATATTTTGCAGAATAATGAGCGAATATATTGGAGGAGAGCGGGTGTAACAATGCGTACATTCCGCGTGCTGATTCATAGTAAGTAATGAATTTTTTAACTACCGCGCTGACTCGTTAATTGTTTTCAGAACACTTTTCATCATTACCGATTCATGAACGTAACAATTATTATTTGGCCATTGTTCGTAGTTCGGAACATGGAACGTTATTTAAAACTGGGTTGCTCGTGATATTTTTTTTTCTCTCGCAAAGGGAGTATTCCTTTTTTCGACTTATATCTCTCTTCTTTAGTAGCTTCCGTTTTAATATGGTTCTAGCCCGGACAAGTCTCGACAAGATTGTTAAGTATTGCAGAAGTCTCGCGGCGATTTCTCCTCGATCGATTCAATTATTTTTCAGAGTAGTCGCGATGCTTCCCTTCCGTCCCTTCGTCATTTGTCAGAATATTAACGTAACCCGCTTGAACGACTCCCCCCTCCCCCCTCCCTCCCCCCGAGTTGGGGGTTGAATCTCACGAGAGAGAACGGGAGCTCCCGCATAGAAAGTTTTCCTTAAATACGCGCGAGTTCCTCAAGGAATCGAGAAATCGGCGACGTAACGACCAAAAATTGTCCAATTATTTTCACGGTGTGCGGAGAAGCATCTTCTTGCATCGTAGGCGATTCAGCCTGCCGTGAAGAGCGCCGAAGTGAAAGATTATCGACTGCGCGAGTTTCGCGACATTTCTCTCCGCGAGTGAATGTCGCCATCGCGTCGTTACACAGCCGTGAATTTTATTTCTGCGGCATATAAAATATTCTTTCCGCGTAAAATGATAAAATAACAATAAAATATATATAAACGTACATAAATTAATTTTTTTAAAAATTCGTGCAGTTTTAACAAAATTATAAACGACAAATGTTTCTATTACGAAAGAGAGCAAAATTATTAAACTTAATTAAATGTGATTTTTCGCCGTCGAGAGTGTACGCGTACATGCCGCTGCGAAATTTCATATCGTATCGTAACTTCTAAGGAGAGCCGAAGCGAAAGAACATTGATTACGCGTCTCGTGACATTTTTCGCTACGAGTCTCGTGACATTTTTCTGCGGGCGCCTTCGCGATCCGCAGTTTACGGATGAATTTCATTTCCACATCGTGAATTTTATTTTTGCTCTCAACTTTATTTCTATTATAAATTTTATTTTCGCGACTCGCAGAAATATTTCCTTGGAATTGTGAAATAACATACACGCGCGCGCACACACACACACGCACACACAATATATAAATACAAATGCGTGATAAATATATAAATGGGAAATAAAAATAAAATATAAATATATAGATGGAAAATATATCTACACAAGAAGATATGTGACAAAGGTATATACGCATAATAAACATTTTCATTGCGAATATGAAAGCGATTATAATGGATTATACTCACTATGAAATATTTGTTACGATTTGCTCTATCACTTGTGAGATTAAACTTTCAGTTACATTAGCGGATGCGCGGCACACATATCGCGCGTACGCTCTAATATTATATACGACAACATCTCTTTCAATACATATTAAGCGTGATACCGCATTCAACGCGCATCCGCGTTCATAATTAAAACTCCACCGGCGACATTAATAAAATGTTGGATTCATCCCGAGAGAATTACACGAGGCGGGTTCGTATCATCGATTAGTGTCGTTGGTTAGCGACAAATAATTGCGCCATATGCGATACGCGACGCATCGCTCTAGGTTTTAATAATTTCTCATTATGACACCATTTTGAAATTATATTTCTACCGCGATAAAAACATCATCTACTTTGATTATCGATCTCTGTCCAGTGTAAATTAGATCTGCGACACACAGAAGAGAAGAGAACTTTTTATCTTTCTCTCCTAAGTTTCCTCGGAGATCTTCTCGAAGATGTAAGCCCGATATAAGCTACCTCGTAGTTTCCCTTTGTGATAGCCGCAAGTTAAAAGTAGTCCTTGGCATGTAATCAAGAAAATCTGATATTTTTAAATGGTAACGGGTTAGACAAAGATCACGAAATCATGGAGGAACACGAGGGAGTTTAAACGAGTTGAAAATACCTCGAATTACGTGCGTGTTTTCGTATCGTGTCCGTTTATTTCCTTAAATTCTTTCATACTGTCGCGCTCCTTTCGCACGATTACCTTCCTGAGCATACAATTTGCGATATAATGTTTTCGCGACAGATATTGCACGTGTTTGTCACAAGATTATCTCAGCAATTTAGCTGAATATCGCTACCTTACGATCAATGCTGTTAAATATGTTTGCAAATAACAAATGCAAATAATTATCAAACCAAATTACTGAAAAACCGCAAGATGACAATTGTAGTATGAATTAAAAGCGGATCTAAAAGATTTGATGTATCTCATAAAGTAAACTTTACAGATAAAAAAAAAACTGAAATTGAACTGTCGCAAAAATTTTCGTGCAATTTAGCTGTGTGAACATATCGTTACATTATCATTAATGCTCTTAAATATGTATAAATAACAAATGCAAATAACTATCAAATGACAATTGTAGTGTGACTGGCATGAGCTAGAAGTGGCCCTAAAGCAGTGATATATACAGGATATTCGATAATAATCGCCCCACCTCTTGCGTGCAGGTAGAGCGGGTTAAACCGAGTAGAAAAGTTTTCTATCGCAAAACGACGAGGCTGTGGATATAGTTGGCTGGCTGGTGGGGTATAGTTGGCACGCTGGTGGGATATAGTTGGCGCGCTGGTGGGGTACATAATAGCCTTGTTGTCATTCGCACAGTGAGACTCGAGAGAGAAGGTAGCGGTGTAGTCGCGCTCCATATGTTATCATATTATCGTGCGAAATATTATGTGAAATGCAATCACTCTGTATATTATTATAATTAGCAATTATTAGCCCGCGCGATTGATTATTTTAAAATGCTTGTATAATTTAATATTCCGCGTACATATATGTGTCATAGTGCATAAAATATTTCGGCAACGAAATATACAATCAATGGAATGCAGCCTTGGGTCGTTTAGCGCGCTATTGTTGACGTGCTTCGGCTTTGTTGTCATTCGCGCGCCGACACTCGAGCAGGAAAATAGTGGTGCAAGACGCTCCGTCAAATTTCTTTTCTAAACGCGATCGCGAGCAATATTGGAAAATTATTTGCTATGATAATATGATTAATATGTAATTGACTTCTACAATTAATGTGTAACTATATATATCGCGACGATAGATCTCGAAACGCATTTATTGCGTTATTTATTCATTTAATCAAGTAAGAATAAAAGTGAGAGAAATCCAAATTATAAGTTATCGTTTCGTTGCGATCTTTATGAACGCTAATTATTTTTTTAATGATACTTACAATTAGAGTCAAATATATCCGACGCTTCAACTTTTCGACGATCTATAATTCGAATTGAGAACGCGCAATTGAATCGCAGAATCGAGTAATAAGGATAAGGATAAGCTCCGTGATACATTAATCGTCTAATAAATAATTAATCTACACTTTAAAATACTTGTATAATTTAATATTCCGCGTATATATACAGGGTGTCCAGTAATAATCGCCCCATTTCTCGTGTGCAGGTAGAGCGGGTTAAACCGAGTAGGAAAGTTCTCTACTGATTTGCGATCTTAATATTATTATTAATATTTTAATATATTATTATTAAATTTTATTATTATTAATATTTTAATATATTATTATTAAAATATTAAAATATTAATAATATTTTAATACTTTAATAATATTATTATATTAATATTTTAGTATAGATAAAAAATTGGAATTGAACTGTCAAAATTTTCCGTAATCTGTCAATACAAACTTTTACCTTTAGAAAATAGATACTTTTCGTAATCTCACGTCACCATAGTACTTGCCGGTCGGGATTGCTCGTGAAGGAATCCTTACGTAATCCCTTCGCTCCCTCCCCCCATCACCCCGGAAAGCTAAAGCGGAAACAGGAAACGGGATCGTGGTGTACGTGAAGCGCGCATTAAAAAAGAAACCGAAGATTTTAATACAAAAGCTATCTTTATTCCTTTAATCTCATATCAGTCGTGAAAAATCCTTCGCTACATCCAAAGTACATACGACATGTGCAGAATCGAATACATTACGTTATACACGGTAATACAAATCGTATTGCTCAATCGTTCGGAACATCGTGTGTATCTGAAACTGTATGCGTGTATGTTGGTGTGTAAGTACATAAACGAATGTGTGTGCGTGTGTCCACATATGCAAGATTGTGTCTGCGAGCGTCGGGGAGTCGTAACTCTCCACAGGAGAGTTTTACGGTCGAGAAAAGGAAGGAGGTTTACATGGGAGGAGGGAAGTGAAGTGAGACGAAGGGAAGGAGGGAACATTGGGTGGTTTCGAAGGAGATCGATTCGAGTGTGGCTTCGGCCCTCATTTTCTCGTGTATACTTAATGTTGCGCTCTCTCTCTCTCTCTCTCTCTCTCTCTCTCTCTCTCTCTCTTTCTCTCTCTCACTCTCTTTCCTTTCACTATCTTCCTGTCACACACACACGTTCTCGTCATTATTGACCTCGCAGCACGAGAATTCATGAACTCCGCAACTCGTCACAAAGAAGAGAGGGAGAAAAGAGATATTATTTTTTCCATAAGAACGAATGAACAAGATCGGCTGGCTCTTTGCGCTCTATGTTGTGTGTGTGTGTGCATTGTTACAAATAACGGGGTTGATCCTTTTGGATATATATTTTTCAAATCACCACAATCATCTCAAACGTAAAATCTTTAAATATCCAAAAAGAGTTAAATATGTATAACGGTATTCTCGATATAGTGTAGATTCCCGGAGGGATGTTTTCCATTTAGCAGACGGGAAAGTCTGTCGTTTCGCCGTTGCTACCCTTAACTTTTGACGTGCATCCGACGGATGGAATTACGGGAGTTCCGTCGGACGGCTGATTAATGCATCGACGTGTGATTACATTTACTGGAAAGCATCGTAGTGCATTGCGAATGCGAAGGAAGTTAATAGGACGAGCCCTCCCCTCCTCCACCCTCCCAACCCTTCCTCGCGAGATTTTCCACGCCGTGAATGTTTCACCGCGCGAGTCGGCGAGAGGAGGAGAAAGCCGATTAATATTCACGACCGATCTCGGGACGTTAAACCTTTATACGATGTGAAATTCCGCGCGTATGATTTCCTTGCGAAATTTAATTCGACCGATTCAACGGAGCGGAATTTTGTTTCTCTGAGAAGTGAATATTCCCACCTGCACATATGCATCGAAAATATTAGAAGTCGAAGAAGATTAGGATACAATTTCTACGAAATTTCGACGAAAAGAAAGATGACTCCCTCCGTCTGTATATGTATATATATATATTTTTTTTTGTGAAATTCATTTCTCGAAAAATTTCTCTCCGCGAATTCTCGAAGAAAATCTGGAATCTCTGAATGTTCCGATACACAAAAAGCGAGATCGTTACTACAACATCGTTACTTAATCGTTACTAAACAAGCGCGCGGTCTCGGTGGTTATAATTAGCGCGCGCACAAGACGCAATAAGGGACAAATAAGAAATAAAAAGGGATCGGGAGAAAAAAGAGAAATGCATTTAACTCGGACGAGCCGCAAACGAGCGAATGCAATACCGCCTGCGAGCAAGATCGTTAAACTTTTGCCATTGTTTTTCTTGTTCCCGCGTTTAACCGTTGGTTCGTCAATTCGACGAAAATAAATACGTACGAAGGAAGCGGCAGATTGCGATGATAAATTTTTATCTACGAAAAAACGATTTGAAAGAACAACGTCGAAGTGAAAACAGAAAAAGAGTCAAAAACTTGCTAGTTTAGATTTTTTTTCCCCGAGAGAGAAATTGTTTCCAATTGTGTTGCATTTTTATTTTTCTCTTGCTGGATTTTAATCGACGCGAATAAATATGCATGAAGCACATCTAGAGAGATCTAAAAAATTTTTACTTATAAAAAATTTTCGCTTATGAAAAATGTGATATCAAATCGCGCGATTCTCTTTAAAGAATATCGATAATAAAATCCGTTTCGTTTCTAAATTCTTTCTTCTTTCTCTTTAAATTATTAAACGAAATAATTACCTTTATAAAAAAGCTCTCCTCTAAAAAAATACATTTACATTTTCTCGCGGAATTTAATTCGATTTAAAAATATTATTTATTAAAACCACAGGTACACGAAGTTTTTTAAAGAAGTTCTTCAAGAAGGTTCTTTAAGGAAATGGCGATTAAATGTAACGGTGTACGCTTTTAATTATTTAATTTTTGAAATACTTAGCGCTTAAAACGCGATATTAAACGTTTTCATTCATGTTACAAAAACTTAGAGAAAAAAAAAATATATAAAGTGCCCATTTGTGTGAGATGTGAAGAGATGCTGAAAATTAAATAAAAAAATATAACGTAATATGTATGTATCTATATATGTATGTGTGTGATGTGTAACATTTTTCAAAACGCTCTTAATGGAAACTCTAACAATTTTCATCGAATTTGAGTTCGATTAAACGGATGTTAATACGATCGCTACATTTTTACTCCATTTTTGCCGCATTTTTGTCAAAAATACGGCCTAATGGCTTGCCCATTCACAGCAGATTAATTGAAATTCGTAAAATTGACCACGCGCATCGAAGTTATCCTCGTTAGCGAGCTCGTTTAAAAAGTTCTAATTAAACGACGAATGCGAAACTCGCTTTGCAGAATTTCGTCACTGCGTAAAATTGCGTTCGCTTCTAAAATTTGATATAATTCGACAGAGTTTCGAAAGTTAGCGATTCTGTAAACATTATACAATCAAATGTAAATGTACCTCGATTATTATTTGCGATTTTTTACAGAATCTTTATAATTGCCTTTCTTTAAAAATATATTTTAACGTGATAGGTATCTTTTAATAAAAATATGTTTAATTAAAAGAATAAATATTATTTAATTAAAAGAATAATAATTTTAATTTTAACATGTTATCTCTCTTTTTATTTTATTTTACTCGCTTGTGAAAAGAACGCTTGATTTAATTTAATTTAATTTAATTTAATTTAATTTAAAACGGCCAATTTTAACTAATTAGAAACAAACAGTTTTGATTTTTCTGGCACATTAGGGACCTTTCTTCTTCTCGTGACTCGAGCATTCTCTTCGCTTGAAATTTCGCGAAGGATAAATAAATTAGAACGTTGCCCTGGATGAAATATTGTTATATACGAAACTTTCGAAAGCGAAGACGCAAATTTCGAGTTATCTCGACGGCGAAGCTTAAAGGACGCAAGCAGAATTCTATATCCTGCGAATCGCCAGACTGGAAGGCAAACACTGTTCATCCGTGAATCGCGTCGTGATTACGGCGACGGAAAGGAAACCAGTTGCCTCGTCGCCGGGTACTTCTGAAAGAATCTCCAGAGTCTCAATGCTCTCTCTCGGGCGCGTATCCAGCCGCTTATGATAATTTGTCATCAACCTATCAGCGCTTTATAAATCATCATTGTAATTCTTTGCTTTGCAAGTGCTATTAACGTAAGTGCTATTAACTTTTTTTCTCATGCAGAAAAACAACGCACACACCGCCAATCACAATTTCCATTTCCATCCTCTATTAATCGTAGATCGATTATTTGGGAGAGCGAAGCCAGCTCGAATCGCAAAAATTTCGAAGACACCTTTAAAAAATAACTACTTTCACCAGTTTTTTTTTCCTTAGTGTTTTAGTCGCGCCATACAATGTATATATCTATCTGTGTGTTGTGTGTGTGTGTGTGTGTGTATATATATATATATATTTATATACGCATATGTATATAGGAATACAGGGCGTCCCAGAAAAGACGTATACTATTCCCAGGAGCTGTGAGATTAATTTGCAAGATTTTCCTCAAAAAATAAAATGTAAACTTAATTTTGGGATGAAAAAAAAACAATGTAAAAGAAAAACAATTTAGATAAATTTCTACAATTTTAAGAAATAAAATTCACGATATTAAATTAAATTACGTTTAATTTTGAAAATTTTAATCATCAATTTCTGATCTATTTCTGAAAGAAAAAAAGATTCGCAAAATTAATAAATCTTTTTTCCAAGATGCATAAATTTTTCGCTGACTCGATCCTGGTATTTACCGTTTTTTCAGAATACACCCTGTATGTTCAACGGTATCTGTACATCAGGTTGAGCGCCACTGCGGCCTCTTAATCTCGCACAGTTCACCAGTCTTAAACACCAAGTTAACATTATTATCACTACAGCAGAATCGCTATAATTGCGTCTCCGCCTGAAACGCCAGGATCGAGAGTTCTCACGCAATCGAAATAAATGATATCCGTTTCGTAAGTTTAAAACAAAGTACTATCGGAGGATGCGAGAATGACTTGAGCAGGTTTCTGAATCACAAGCATCCCATACCTATAAGGTGTAACGCTATTGATAAACATAAACAATATCAAAGTAATCTAAGAATGACTGAAGCGTACAGATCGTTTCTATCATTACACATTCCAAAAAAAAGAAGAGTTATATAAGTTTATATTTTTCTGATATAATAATAACCTGTTTAAGATTCCGCAAAACAATTTTATGAGAATAGTATATTTACAGAACATATACTAAACTCCATAATATAAATATTTCCCCAAGTATCTATAATATTTACTATTAAAAAGGACAGTTCTCTCTCTTCTTACCGTTATATCTTTCCGATCTCGCTTATCTCGCAATTATCGATTCATCGCAGACTTTAACGATTAGGGAATCGACATGAACAATTAAATTTAATTAATTTCACATTTTCTCAGCGGATCCTGTCGGAGCGGCCGCTTTGAGCACCAGTCACGTTTCTGCTCGTGCAACGCTGAAAGCGCGCCTTCGAGGTCCAATGAGACGCGTTTCACTCCATCGAGTCCGCCAACCATTTATCTATCACTTTAAGGATCAGTCACGCCATCTTGGTTCTTTTTCAACGCGACCGAACGTTTCTTGGAGCGCGTCCAAAGAACGACGTCGTATTTCACAAACGCGACACGCCGTTTAAATAAATCCGACCGCCATTTTGATGTTCAAAAAAAAAACACTCTCTGCATTTAAACGCGATCCGCATAAATTCTTCGGAGTCGATTTCCTTCGAATGCGAGGATTGTCTCGTCCTAGTGCGAGCACCTCCTTCGTCGACTGACGAGATTGTGCACCGCGATGACATTCGAGACATGCCTTCTGATTAATCTATTACATCTCTACCGCCAGGACGAATCCTTTGTTCGCGCCGTCTCTGGCGGCCCTGTTCCGCCAATCACATCCTGGACCCTGTTATCCTCTGCGAATTAATCTGGTAGCGTGACGAGGACAGATTTCCTCCTTGATGCCGGTAATTCATATTGTTCGTAGCTTCGTTAAGGTCTTTATGCTTGACATTTGACTCGTGTGAAAGAAGATTGTAAAAATTTATATGAAACGTACATCGTTATTTTTGCTGCTGGATCAATATGTTGAGCAAAAGGAATGGGAAGAAATCTTCTTTCTTAACCCGTACTGATTGTTTCGTTGATGATACATATGGAAATTTGTACAAGAAAATGATGAATAATTTTTTATTCGAATTAATATTTATAATAAATAAAACGATCAAGGTAGAATCAAAAGATAGTCGATTATTTGTGGTAATCATTAATTCTTAAAATTCTTAATTTGTCATTCCAAGCTAGAACTTTTTGGCAAAGATCAGGCAGTAAATGATAGCTACTTCTTGAAATATCAAGAAAAAATGTGCATAATCGTGCATAGTACCATCTTTTCCACCTTTCCACTTTCGAGGAAATTAAACGGCAGTAGATTTTTTGCAGGGAAATCGATTCATCCAATTTTTTCTTCAGTATAGGTCCATAGAAAACGAACATCGGGTAGACTTGCAAAAAAGTGAACGTCAATCTTATTCAACAATAGACCAGAAACGTATTTTCCACGCTTTTCAGACTTGACGATTATTTCCATTATCGCCATTGGCGATTTTTCAGACGTCCATAGCGTCTCCCACGTAGCCCTCGTCAGGACTCTCTGGATGATTCGGTGGTTGCAGCTCCTCTGCCCTCGCGGCAGCGGCAGCCGCGGCCTCGCGAGCGGTCTTTCCGAGAAGGGATCTCGGCGACAAGGGGGTGGTCTCACCCCTATAAGCCGCCGGGGGTGACGGTATGAAGGGTACTTCCGGGAAGACGGCAACCGGCGATACCGGCGACTGAATGGGCAACTGTTGCTGAATCGGTTGCTCGACCGGCTGAATCGACAGTGGCGGCGGCTGCATCGTCGGTTGCAGCGGTTGCTGCTGCTGTTGCTGGTGCACCGGATAGGGATAGCCCTCAGCGGTGTACCTGGCGTCGGTTCGCGGTAAGACGGGGTCGTATCCCGGTGATCTCGCGAGGAATTCTGCTTCGCGGGAATACCTGGCCGCCGGCGCAGCCGCCGAGCCAGGCTCCGACATCCGTTGCCGGAGCCTAGGCAGAGTGCTGGCGGTGAAAGAAATCTTGGGCAGACCAAAGTTCAACGGATAGCCATCCTGATCTAGGTAGCTCATCTGCGGTAAAATCGGCGGCGGTCGTAGATCGGGCTGCAGCGGATAGCCCGAGTCGTACTCCAAGATCTGTCGATCGGCACCATCGACTCGCTGATGATGCCGTCCGTACAGCTGGCCATAGCCCACCTCGGTGCTCTCGGGCACCTCATTGATCAAATCTGGCTCGGTCAAATACTTGGCGACCGGACTTGCCACCGGATACGTGTTCCTGGAGTGTTCCCGGCGCTCCAAAGTGGCCGCTCGGCTGATTTCTCGCTCGGTATATGAAACCATCTGCTGATGCTCTAGACCGATCAGGCTGCCGTTACCCTTCCGGCAGGAGCTGCTAGTGGTGTCTTTCGTGATCGGTAGCACTGATTTGCTCTGTGTCACCAGAGCCTTCGAGTTGCGCTTCCGGTCGCGACGTCGTTTTTTCGCGCAGTATATCACGCTTCCTATTAGACAACCCAACGCCAAAAGAGTGCCCACCAGTGCGCCCGCGGCTATCGCGGCCACGTAGCCGGAACCGGGATTGTCGGAGGGCGGTTCCACAGTAGGTTTCTCGCGAAAGAGCACGAGGAGAGAGAGATTTGCCACTGCAGAACCTGCACTGTTCTCCGCGATGCAACTGTAAGTACCTTCATCGAGTGACTCGACTGAATAAAGGAACAATGTGCTGCTCATGTTGGTCCCGCCTCGTTGTCGGTAAATATATCTGCAACCAATCCAGGAGAATACGGTTCGATACGAGACTGACATATATAGAGATTCGAATCAAAGATCCAGGATATAAAAGTCACTTACCTTGAAAACGCGGAATAACCGTTCGCTATAGAGTCATTCTCGTTTTGCAACTCGCATGGTTCCCCGTTGAACCACCAGACGACTTTGGCGGTAGGTATTGCGTGAACATTGCATGTCAAAGTAACATTCCCGCCCTCATAAATCTCTAAACGATTTTGAAGATCGATATGGGGCAGGCAAGCCAGTTCGCTAATCTTGAGACTCTTGATTTGTCTGCCTCGCAGTCTCTCAGGAGAATCGCAGACTGGTTCAGATTCCTGCGGGGCTGCTGGAGCTGATTCCTTCAGCCAGGCTTGCATTATTCTCAACCTGCAGTTGCATTGCCACGGGTTGTTATGAAGAGTCAATCCTCTGAGATTTCCTCCCAGCGGCAGAGTATGATCAGGCACGTAGACAAGTTTATTGCCGTCCAGTCGAAGCCACTCTAGCGACTGAAGACCCTCGAAAGCGTCTTGTTCGATGACTTTTATTTCACACTTGCTAATTTCCAGATTGGTTAGGTGCATCAGACGGCGAAAGGCGTCTTGGCGAATCTCTTTAATCGGATTTCCGTTTAATATAAGTCTCATTAAACCTGGATAAGATGCAAACGTATCCGTGGGCACCTCTTCGATTTTGTTCTCAGACAGATCCAATTCCACCAGGCCGACCAATCCAACAAACGCCTCGGAGGCAATTTGGACGATATGAGACCTGCCCAGATAGAGCCGTTGGAGGTTAACTAGACCGAGTGCATAAAAACACTCCGCCGGCAGGTTGACCAACTGATTGTCAGAAAGGTCAAGCACCTGTGTTTCCTCGCGAGCACCCTGCGGTAATCCCTTGAGGCTACGATTCGCGCACTCTACCCACTCTTTCCCGCCTTTCCACTTGCATGCGCACATATTTGGGCAGCCTTCCGCCGCGCCCGCCCCCCAGGATAGCAACAGCAGCAGCATCGTGCCGAGAAGGGCAACCCACCGCCGCCAGGCCGGTACGATTGAGCACATGGTGCTCTTTCATCCGGCGATAGACTCCCTCTCTTTTTTCTTCTTATTCTTTTCTTTCTCTCGCGGTACGATCGTAATCCTCCGTTTTCTATCGCATTTTTCGCCGACCCACTAGCCACGCGCGCTGACCCTTCACCGTCGCTGAAGGGAGACTGCGGTTCTTCGATCGAGCCAATGCGGAGCTGAATCCACAGCCGCCAAGGTGCATCAGCTCGCGAATAATATGGAGAGGCGAATCTCTGCAACAACAAAACGAATAAACCAATGAGTTACGATGCACTTTGAATTACGATGTGATAAATGGTTAGACAAGTCACAAATAGCGTCCGGAATAATTTAAGAAAGATTCAGCGGGTCAGAAATTTACGCATTAAATATAACAATTAACTCACAAGAGCGATGGATTGCAAGCAACCTCGATCTGACTCTGTACTCGTGACGTGTTTCGAAAAATAACTATTTCTAGCCGCGTAAGTTTTTTTTATGAGCTCCACGATGACCGATGACAATCTCGATTACGAGATTTCGGCATCGTGGGTTTCCCTCAAAACGAAAGAACCATTAGACTTCCCAGCTGGATCAGAATTTTCCTTCTGTCTAGAGTCCCATGGAAAAACACAGCTACCGTGGAAACTGCCGAATCTGCCCGGCAAGGTGATCTCCAGGGAGTTCTCGATATGGCGAGAGCGCAGGTTGAGGGCGGATAATAAATTCCATGAAGAGAGGGTGTGTATTCCAGGAGGAGGCGAGGACGTCGTGAGGAGAAACACTCCCGATATCAGGATATCGGAATATTGAGCGCGCTCGTGCGGCGCCGCATGCAAAAACCTTCCGGCTCCTTCGTGGCTTTATCCCGGCGCAGAGGCCTTTCACGGTCGAGGAATGTAAAGGCCTGAAGGATATTGCCGATCTCGGACGTTTCGAATCCAATATCGACTGACCCCCCTCGCCGTAACCGTCCGCGAGTTGCAATTTTTTCCCGCATCTTTAAAATCGCTACTGCGACGTTTCACGGAAAACGTAAACGATACGGATACGATCTTGTCAAGTCGCTCGACGGTTTACGTAATATTACGCGTATAACTTGTATTATAAAACGAATATTTCCATTTATCCTAGTTTTGCTTTAATTGCAATACCTTTAATTTTATTCATTATGGAATCGAATTCTGAATAAAATATAAAAAGGTTTATATATAATATATGCTAAACATAATTGTAGGAACGCTGATTTTCTGGAATCTAGAAAATGATTCTGTATATTAATCGTAAATTTATAAATCAAAATTACGATTGTTTCATCAAGTCACGATTCTTTCAACGTGTGCTCGCAAATTATCATCGAGTTTTCCCTTCTATGTATACCTGATACACCGTGTAAACGCAAATTCGCATAAATAAATATCTGATGCAGCAAAAAAACGACGTATAAAGGCAGCAAAAAAACGACGGCGACACTAAAAGGTTTGTTCGTTCCTTCCCTCCACTTCTTCACGCTCGTCCTCGGAATCGCGAGCTCGTTTAGTCGGCAACGTTTTCATCGAGGATGCGAATTGTCGAGCCCGAAGGGGATGGAAATATTCGAATAGCTTGCCGGTAAACCGCCGGCGTTCGCTTTGCGCGCGCGAAGGCGCGCCCTTAAAGGAGTGCCCTTAAAGGAGTGCTCTTGTAAAATTGCGTCTCGCGGTCGAGCAGTAAATATCGAATGCGAAACGGTGAAATGCGCTTCTTCTCCCGTCGCTCGAAATGGAAATGAGAACTGAAAATGAAAGAGACGGGTGAGCCGGGCGAAGGGACTTTTAAACTTTTTAACAGTTTTTCTTCGCAGATGAAAGAATTTAACATTTTATTTCAACTTATTCTCGTCCTGCGATTCTCCTCTATTTCGTGTCAACTATATATATATATATATATAAGAAGATAATCCGCGTTTCTCTCCCAGAAAATAGTATCACTAAGTAAGCCCTTTCAAGAGATCCTTAAAAACGAGGTAAGTGACATCTTCGATGGTCACGTTAAAATCGTAAGGATAATGCCGCGATTAAATTTAGTGGTCGTGCCGATTCGAGCGCTATTTCGTTAATTGTTCCCGCCATTTGGCGAGAGGAATTTCACTCCCAACGGGAGGCGAAATGGGAAGAAATACTTCCCGGTAACGGAATGGAGAAGCGAGGCGAAAGAGGTTGGAAGAGCTAAACGGCGCTGAGAGCATCCATTCGAAATGGCGAATCGTCATTTTAACTGTTATGACTGTTATCAGCAAAGGAATAATACAATTCGGGCGCGACAGTTGAAATGCCGCGTATAAAGTTAAAAAACGGTTGAAATTCCGAGATATTCTGAATTCTCTTCTGTCTCATTAAATGCGCGCGATGAAGCGGAAGTGATTATCGATAGCCGTCTCGTTACCCCGGCACTTTTAGAATTTTTTCTTAATGGATAAACTTGAATCTCTCTCGTAGAATTCCGCACATTCTACGACATTGTAACTAAATAATGATGAAATGTAAATATTAGTGATGGGATCAAGTTCAATACTTAAAAATCTGAATCGAATCCAATAATCAAGTTTTATTTTTTGGGATTTGAATAATACTCGTAAGAAATAATATTTCATATATTGTACTTACAAAGTAATCGAATCTAGAACAGTTATATTCGAATTTTAGATTGAGTACATGCAAAGTTCAAAATAGTACTTATAAAGAATCGAATCTTTTATAAGTAGTACTCGAACTCTAAAATAAAAAAAATCCCACCCAAACACCCATTCATCTACCCTCACAATTTCTCATAAGTATTCATAAAAGATTCGAACATATTTGATCAAGGTTCGAATGTACTTGGAAGTACTGCTCTTGTTTTTCGATGTAATCATAGAGAGTTCGAAACCATGCAAACAAATTCGAACCTACTTGTAAGATACTTAATCCCATCACTAGTAAATACACCCTTCGTATTAATTTTACGGTTACTATCGTTGTTGAATGATTACACCGTAACGCTTTGCGACTAATGAATAGTCGGATGACTATATCGATTATATATGGCGCGGCATATCTCTCATTGTCGGGGAACCGTCACATCACGCGTCAAACACGGCGGAATAATTTAATTAACATCGACCCCCGCGTTTAATTACCGGGAAACAAGAGGGCGGTGCGTGAACAAAGAGACGGGGCAATGAGGAAGAGAAACGTTGGCGGAAACGTTACTGAAAGGTTATTCGAATCGGATCCGAATCGGCTTTGAGTTCTTTTTCTCTTCACGGTCAGAGCGGCATCCTCGTCCTCGACTTACGGGACAAAGCCTCAAGGACGATAATTTCCGTCATTTTTTTTCTCTCCCCCATCGACCGAGAGAACAGACTTCCGATCGGATTTTGTACATTTTCAGGGACGGCCAATCGCTTGTTTATAGAGCGTGTTAGGTTAGGTTAGGTCAATTTAGTCTAACCTAACCTAATTAACCTAATCTAACACGTCTTATAAACAAGTGATCCGGTTAATAAAATAAAGATAACTATGAGAAGAGGATAAAAATTAATATTTGTCTCGATTGTATCTTTTACTTTGCACCGAGTTACAGAGAGCAATTCCAAGTCGCCCTGTTTTCATTTCATAAATGCGGAGAGAGGAAAGGGAGAACTCTCGTAAGACCTAATCCAATAATAAACTTGGCGGTATTGAGTGTTGCGCGAGCGAATATACAACGACTCAAATAAGAATTGCGATGTGTAGTGCGCAATTGTTCCTTAAAGTTCCTCGGGACCCGAGACTCTTCCGGCTCCTCGAGCGTGTTCGAAGGTTCCACGGCCTCTTATTTCTGCCTCTTCAAGCGAGGTAAAGGCAAGAAGCCTCTGGTATCTTCATTCTCGACTTACAGCGCGACTTACAAAGACTCGAGATCGAGTGGGCGAGTATCGAGAAGCCGGCTCCTTTGCCGATCTCGCGAACGTGGAAGTTAGCTGCTACGTAAATTTCTCGATACAATTGATAGATACTTGATCAAAAATAAAAGGAAGAATTACGGTAGAATGCACAAGACGCGCGGGGAGTGCTTTGCGAGTTTTCGCTCCATTTTCTTGCGAATGTTGCCCTGAAAACGAGAGAGAGAGAGAGAGAGAGAGAGAGAGATTCGCGACACAAAATTTCTTGAAAATTACAACTGAAAGACGCTCCAAAGATTGTAGCGTGCAGTCAGGCACATATAAATAGAATTTAAAATATACAGAGTAATCGCAAAATGTATTTTATCTACAAACTGTATCTACGTATATATTACTACGCGAACAATTTTATTGTTATCTTTCTTTAAAATGGCGGAAATGTCGTAAACGGGGACCTCTTCGTTGCGAGAAAGCACCGGCTACGCTAATTCAATTAACTTTGATTCGCAGTTATTCCTCTAGCAAGTCGCAGAAGATCGCATACAACGACGGGGAATTGTACTTTAATGTCATTCGAATCCGATCAAATCCTTCAAGTATATCAAAGTCGAAAGATTCCGTCCTTACAGTTTACAGATATAATAAGTCTATTTATAATAATTGTGTGTTTATATGTGTACGTAACAAGGAGAAAAGAGGAAATCACATTTTCTGTGGTCGCATCATATAAATCTATTATCCAATTAACTTGTACCTTTTACCTTCTCGTTTTATTTTCAAACTAAATACTGCTTAAATTACATTGCATTTAAATCGCAGTAGGTACATCGTGTCGCATATTATACATGTAATATTAGTTTAAAAAAAAGCAAAAAGCACAAAATTACATCGCGTGTTTTATTCTTTTTTTTTCAAATTCTGATGTAATAACGTCGATGGTCGGCACGAGAGATGCGCGCGTACTCGAAAGCCAATTTTTTTGCCTCTTTCTTTTTTATTAATGTAAACCGCTCCAACGGAGAGTCTAGAATTACCGGGCGTCACAATCGATCGGTCGCAAATCGAACAGCGAACTTGATCCTTACCACCCTTCCTTTTGTAACGACCCTTTTCGCGGAGGAATTTCCCTCGCCTTTGACAAGTCTGTCCCCGCATTGGGTAAACAAATTTCCAGCATGAAAAATTCCACCAAATTCGGATGGTACTAAGCCCCATATTGCGACAGGATACTGTAGATAAAAGGCCGTAGTATTTTTCCCTCTTTTATCAGTGAGAAACGATTCTCTCTATTATATGATTATATATATATATATATATATATATATATATATATATATTATAATATATAATATATAAAAAATATGTAATATATTATATATATTATATATATATATTTTTTAGATATTTATTATATATATTATTATCTTTCTATTTGTTATAACTTGTCCATTTTGAATGATCAATGGATTCTCTTTACGTCCGTATCAAATCAGATTTCGGACGCAATTCGGAGAACAATCGTATTTCCGATTTTCATTTCCGGTCGGGCAGTCCTCCATGGAAATCGACGGCGTCGAAATAACGCGCGGTGATATTTTTTTCAGCTCGCTCCGGCGGAGCACAAAATTACCGAATACTGTAATCGATGCGCCGCGAAAACTCGACCCTCTTCCTCCGTCTTCCACCGAGGAGAGATCTGGAAAGTAACGATCCCCGGGGCGCCGCGAGGAGCAACGTCTATTTTTCTTCCTTCCGCGAAGCTGGGAAATAGAGGGCCGAATGCCTCGTCGACGACAAGTCGCCGATAATGTCCGTAAACGCGAAAGCGAGCGACGTATACCCGTGTAATAAATCACGTAATATACAAGCTGATCTCCGAGAGTGAAAAAGCCGCAGTATTTTCTCGAAATCTCAAGCCAGAGAAAATCAACCCGACTAGAACGCGGTGATAACATTCGATTGCCAACTACGACGATAGTTTATCGCTCATGAAAGGATCGCTTATTAAAGATCTTAGGATCGTCGAGTTTCTTAATTGAAAAAATTTTTTAAAATTCGGTAATTATGCATTCTTATTAAGGTCGACCGCACAGATTTCAATAGTCTTGATATATATTATCGAGGACACAGCCCTGAGTAACTTTCAAAAGGTTTTAGCCGTCGCTCGTAGTTTATTAAAGTTATTAACAAAATAAGTTTAATGAATAGAACGTAATTTTCTGACATTAATACTAAGAAGTACACACACACACTCACACACAATATATATATATATATATATATATATATATATATATATATGGTTTAAAAACATTTAAAGCATTATTATCAAAAGACGCTGAGAATTACAAAGTTACAGATAATGTCTATAAATGTATGCGAAGCGAGCAACAGATACCCGTGCAATAAACCACGAATAAAACAGACTGATCTTCAAAAGTGAAAAAGCTGCACAATTTTCTCGCAAATGCAGACCGTAGAAAACAAAACTGACCAGAGAAGGCGGCGATAACATTCGATTGCAAATTGTCAATAGTTTATCGTTTATAAAAGCAGATATTAAAGACGATAAGACGTCGAGATAAGACGTTTCTCGAAAATGTAAGAAAATTCTTCGGTTTGGCTTTTTTCGAATTGAACTTGGCTTAAATAAAATTTTCTTTGGAAGCGAAATTTATCATCGAAACAACGCTGAAGAGTATTACAAAGTTGCTGGAATATCTATACAGCGTCTCGTCATCGATATTAGATTTATCAGACAGGACGCAGAATGTTCGAAAATTGAACAAGAACCTCAAACTATCGCCAATGTGAATTATCAGTTAATTGTACCGAAAATACCGTTCGTTAGTGGCATAGCGTCAGCGTCCCAGCGATTTGTGTTCGGATGCGCCATGCAAATAGGCATTACGCTGCGCTCGTAATTGTACTAATAACTCCGACTAATAGTGATAATAGCGCGGCGTTAATTTTACTGTTATTTACCGGTATTTGAAGCTCACGAAGCGATCGTTGTCGTTGTGAGGCGATATTTCATCTAAATTAAAGTCAAAGTTCAAGTCATTAATCGTCATTGAATTGCAAATAAATATTTCACTTCCTTGACGCATCGATAAACGCGCGTTAGAGAAAATGTTCGTAAATATTATACGAGTAACCGAAGGAAAATTTTTGAAAGAAAAGTGAAGTAAATTTTTTAAAATTTTAATTATAAGTTTTAATCTTACGTTACGTTCAGAAATTTCTTCATACGTGAGAAAAGAAAGAAATAAAAGTGTATTTTCTTACATTTACACAAACGGAGGTTAGGTTAACCTAACCTTAAGGTTTGATGCACCTGCTCGATTTAGACGCGCCTTTTTCGCGAATATGATGAAACTGATTTTATTTTAAAGCGTTCATAAATCATCCCTCCACGGCCTCTGCACGGGATCACGGAGTCTGCAGCCGTCTTCTCGTAACCTTATTGAGTGATCTAAAAGCGGACGCGTGACATCCGGCAGCGATCGCTTTTAACGCGACACGCTCCGCCGAGCCATGAAATTACCAAATCATCATCGAACTTGCCCTTCGCCCTCGCGCTACTGCCGGGAAAAAGGAGTTCGGAATGGGAGGGTGGGGTGAGGGGGGGGGGTGGGGGGGTTGACGCATTTCTCCATTACGTGCGTCGTTGGTCTACCTTCCGCGAGCTGAATTACCAAACAGCGGCATCAACGCCGACGTCTTGACGTCGCTCGACGTTAAGCCGACGGCGGATATCGTTGACGCGCGGAAAATTCGCGCGGACGTAACTGCGCTATGGAATCCGCCATCATGGCGGAGCTTACAAGATTTAATGCGCCCCGTTAGTCGGCGAAGATGCAATTTAATCTGACCCGCGAGCGGTCGTATTATGAGCGCCGAGCACGGATCACGGAATGATGAAATGTGTCTCTCTCTTTCTCTTTTTCCTCCTCTCCCCTTTTCCCCTCTCTCCCTCTTTTATGCGAGATATCGATTCGGTAACTACGTTCATTTTCCTTGTTCGGAAATATTTAGGGTGTCCCAAAAGCACCGGATGTTTTTTTAATAGTAGATTCTCTAACTAATTTTGACTTTCGAATTTTCCTTTATTTTTTGCAAGTTTCTAAAATTTTTTTAAATACATTTTTATAATTAAATCTCAAATTCAAATTTTATTATATAACTTAATCTATTTATATAACCTAACCTAATTATATAACTTCTAGCCTGAAATTAACTGACGAATGTAGTTTATTAATTTCTTAATTCCTTCTTTCTCAATTGTTTATAATTCGGAAATTGTGGATGTCTCTACGTTTTTGTTGAGAAGAAAGTTGGGCAGAGAGAATTTGCTATTAAAAAGATACTTGGTGGTCTTAAAACACCCTGTAGGGTGTAAGCATAGGGAGATCGAGTATATCGTTTTTTGTATAATTCAGATTCTCGCGACGGAAGAAACAATACAATACGGATGCTATACAATTGTTTTAACGTAATTAATTAATTTATTTAACTTTCCCAATCGTCTCTCGCCCCGACAGGTAACGAAGTTAAGTATTTTTCTCACGCGATATTCCTTGCGCAACCGGAAAAACTTTCTTCGTCGCCTTTTTACGAAATCTTTGTTTCTAAAACAGCGTCATAATTGCGCAATGGCGCACAGGCGACAAAATTTCGGACAGCGACTTTGTTATTCCCGGTCGGAGACTCCGTCGTTCACGGCCGCGCGCGGCTTGTTACTTCCTCTTAATGAGAAATGTTAACGTCGCGAAGACTTTTTAAATTAGCAACGTAATTAACTGACATGCGCGCGTTTTTGCTTGCAAATACGAGCTTCCGTCGGCAAAATTCGCTAGCTAGTATGCACGTTCGTACTCGTTTATGCGCTCGTCCTGTCAACGAAAACGACTCTCGCATTCCGAATTTCATTTTTGGTTTTACATCGTTTTTGTTATGCATGACGCGTGTTTTCATTGTTTTCCCCAACGTTGCACGTCGTCGATATTAGTTTTGTCAGTTAATCCTACAACTGTTGATATGTATATACACCGAAAAAATTATATTCTCAAAGTAAGAAGACTGTATATTATAAAATCCTTAACAGATATTCTTAAGTGTTTCTCGAACATCCTCTAAAATTAAGAATATATTCTTTGTGTATGTTAATAACAAACAGTCATATGTTTTTTTATCGTTTATTTGGCGTTATATGGTTATATTGTTGCAGCAACGTATATGGTTATATAGTGTTGCAATTTACAGTGCAGTGCAATGTTTGTCACTGAATGGTTTTAGTTTATTAGAAGAATGGATGAAGTTAATAAGTGGCTCGAAAAAGAAGACTTGAACGACTTAAGAGAAGTGTTCACGAGTATGTGTAACCTAACTTAATTCATTCAGGACCCAGGTCTCGTGCCTCATGCTCGGTCTATATGTACTATGCTTTCTTTATGGTCTTTCTTTGCTGTGTGTCGTAAAATAATGTACATTTTGTTAACATAAAAATACATCCCATTTCGTCTACATTTTTATAAATTAGGAATATCTGATACTATAATCTTTAGAGGATTCCCATCTTATTAAGGTAAGAGGATTCTTTTGGCGTCTATTTTAGAACAGGGTATTCTAAAAATAAGTCGAAAATTTTTCCAGTGTAGCATTATTACGTGTTTTAGTGGATAATTCAAACTCGATTTCAAAAGAAACGTTTCAATCGATCGAAGGAAAGTTAATAAGCTCTCTAAATAAACCCAAGGGGAGAATTCATGGCCGTTAAACCTCGCGCAGCCCTTTGAATGCGAATGTCGGATGCTGTCAACGCTTTTTCCGCCATTGTCACCGTTATTCTACGATCGCAGACATCCCTCATCCCCTATATTCGACGTTTCCCGCGGGAACGAGCGACAATAAGCGACTCGGGGACGGCAAACTGGCGAGCAACACACGGGCGGGTGGGTGTCTGTCTCGCGGCCGGTTGTATTCCAACGAGATTACGAGGCCGCGATGCAAATATGGCGGGGCATGCGACGTGTGAAATATGCAGCCGGATGCAAACGGCTCCACCGCCACGTCCGAGCGGAATCGGACTCTCTCTCGGAATGGTATTCGAGGTGGCATAGTAATTTTGCTCGGGGCAAAATTTCGCCCGCGACATCATCATCCCCTAATTTATTCACCGAGATAGTCCGACTTGCGTAACTTTCTCGGAAAATGGTCTCGCGCGATAACTCGATTCGAATCAAATGTATGGACGATGGAGATCGATCTCTCTCCCTCTTTCCCTCTCTATTTCTCTTTGTAGTCAGATTTTCGAAATCCGATTCGTATACAACTTTCACAATATGAAAATCTCAACTAACCTAACCCATCTCACCTAACCTAACCTATCTCAACTAATCTAACCTGACGGCGATAAAACCGCTAAACAAACATTAGACAGCGATGGCTGATGTAACGAATATCGTGCGGTATGACTAAAATATTTCACCGAAGGCCGCGGAACAACCGGAGGAATAGGGGAACGTTCGGAAAGGCCAATACGTTTGCCGCGTGTGTGCGGGAGGAAGGACGATACGTCTCGTCGAAAAGAGCGGTGGAAAGAGAGAGGGAATACGAGAACATATCGCACGCCGTTTGTTGTGCGCCACGTCGCGTCGTGCCGGCGGTGTAAACGATGGGACGAAAAGGGTGTACGGGGAATTGTAGGGGTTGGAAAACTCAAAGCGGAGGCGCCGCGATGCCGTTCCGGCCAGCCGACGCCCCGTTGCTTTGCACAAAAAAAAGGAAAGGAAAAAAAGAGGGAGAGAGAGCGTCGAGGACGAGGACGCCGAGCGTCCACGTTCGCGAGAATCTACGAACGCTCGCTACGTGTTTCGTGTGTTGGGCGAGACCGCGTTTCACGGATGTAATCCGACGACTGAAGAGAGACCGGATTCGCACAAAACGTTTAAATTACACAACTTATACGTGACACATATCCAGATACATTATCAGTTCAGTACGGCTGAAGAGCTCTCCGGAATGTGTAATTAGTCGTCTTTGATCGCTCCAAGAGAACTCGAGCGCTCTGGAAATTAATAATGTAGTTTTAATAAATTAATTTCGTAGCTTACACGAAAGACTAAGTATTCCGCTGCGAGCGTTGTCGCAGAACGTGGACTTTGTCAATTTTCATATTGATTTAAATGAGGAAGTACAAGACGAGCCGAACTTCCCCGCGAGCTTAACGACTTTTCAGTCTCTAAGCTCTTCGTTGAACATAGTCGGTTAAATAGCTATCGTCGTCGTTGAAATAATTTCCTGCACGATATATTACACAGAAGACACGTCTTGTACGTTAAATACTAATATGCTGGATCTCCGTTAATGACGACACAGATAGTGCAGGTGGAGGATATAGAATAATTCTATCGTATTCCTTGTAAAAAGAAAATAACCTTTTTTCTTTGGCAAAATTTCGGGAAATCGTATCGCGTTTTCGAGATATTTCGTTTTTTAATATGCCAATAGTGCATTTGCTGTTTCATGATTCTTCATGTAAATGATTTTTTGTGTAACAATTTTGATAATTCTATTATAACTTTATAATTTTATATTTTATAATTTTATATTTTTTTTATATTTTTATAATTCTATTATTATTTTATTATTCTATTATATATTTATATACGTTTGTATAATAAAACAATTGAAAAAATTTTATTTGAGTTGACATAAAATTCCGTTATAGCAGCGAAATATGCTCTCTGACTTTGACGTAAACAAAGTAGACGTTATTTATGTATAGTTTTGGGTTTCTTCTCATATTATTCCGTGTTCAACCACCATAGAGTATTCATGCGAAGAATATTTCGACAATCTCATGGGTTTAAAAGAGCAGTAAATATCGACGTGTTTGCGGTATTATACGTAGAATCTTTACCTTCGAAGATGACATCCGAATTATAAAATTTCTCGGTGTCTTGCAATTCTCATTCGCGAAGAGCAAAACCACTATTAGAAAGAATTGGAATTCCTCAGTTCCAATATGTATACATATATATATAATTTTGTATGTATTTTTTTCGTTGCTATTCTTTGTCAACAAATAAGCATTTTTTCTTTCGAGATATCTCATTTTTTAATATACTAATACTATGCTATTTCTTGATTTTTCGTATAAAAATGGCACATATTCTCTGTCAATAAAGTCTAATATTTACATTTTTTAATTGAAGCACTTAAAAATATTTTATGTAATATAAATATATATATATATATTATTATAAAATAAATAAATATATATATGTATATATTTAATATTTACATTTTATACCGCTATTTTTATACGAAAAATCAAGAAAACGCACAATATTAATATATTAAAAAATGAGATATCTCGAAAGCAATGCATTTCTGGAAATTTTGCCAAGGAAAAGAGATGCTTATATCTTTTTACGAAAAATACGGTAAGTAAAAGTCTATAACCTATATTTATATAATACATCTCGTATATGTAGCGCGGCAAGAATAATGAAAAAAAAAAAAATACATATATACATCGATAAAAACAGGTACGGTTTTCAAGATTCGAGAAGCATCAGACGGAGCAGCAAAAACAAAATACCCGCACTTGCATAAAAGCTCATTCACCCTGCATAGCAGAGGTCTATTCTCGGAAGCTCTCGGGTAAGAGCTATTGATTTCTTGGCAAACAACACGAAGAAAAGCCGTGCGGCTAGCCGAACGCAACACATCGCCTACGTTAATAGCAGCCTGAGCGCTATTTTCGACTAATCGATTCCGTGGAAGAATAGGCGCCTTGTGTGAATGCGAAGGGCCGAACGATCCGTCGACTTCGACTGATTACTCGGTCTCTAATTCGAGCGGATGGAGCATCTGCGGAAGCTGGAGGAGAGACTCTCTTGCTTTTCGCTCGCCGCTCAATTCGGCGAGCTTTTCACGTAAAGAGATCAGCCTGCAAGAACTTTGGGATCCTTTGCGATGTGCTTTTCAGGATCTGAGGACATCATCGAGGACTATTTCCCGAGAGCGAACCTCCAGTTGTCGCATACGTTGACATTGAGAAATGAATTCGAGGCATACACGAGGGAATATATGTACACGTTTATAGGGCCACCATAAAACATATATGTGTATATACGAAACACACGCGGCAATATTTTAAGCATGCATTTTGCACGACGAACGCTTACGAAACCATTCCGGCGTTCGGAGGAAGGACGAAATTACGCGGAATAATCGCACGTTTCATTAATTATGATGACATAAAAGTCGCGAGACTGTAAATGTCGAGGAAAAAAAATTGGTCCGAAAACTAACTATGTACATATATACGTGTTTTAAGAGCGTTTCCTATATCGTCACTCTGCTAACGTAATCTTGCTTCATGCACTGCGGTCGAAAACTCAATAAAGGAAAAACGCTTCAATAAAAAAAGAAGAATAGAGAGCTTTACCGCTTTGACGAACTTGCAGCGGGATGATCCGCCGTTTTGCTCATCACGAGCGACAGCGGTATTGTTTTTCTTTTCTCCCCCTCCCCCACTCTCCCCCTTTTATCACAACGTTTGCTGTTTACGGCGCAGTAAAACGACTCGCGTATCCCCTTCGACTTGGCTCGAAGGAAATGTCGACATCGGGGCATCGCGCCGACATCCTATCACTAGGTGCAAATAGACGGTATCATCGTCGAGGTTTTATGGCGCGCGATCCTGTCTTCGTCCATTTCCGGTACAAAAAGTCGCGTGTAACGATGGTGCACGCGTGTGTATGTGTGTGTGTCGACCGATCGATCGATATCTCGCTTGCTCGATCATACGCGAAGCGAAAATATTGCATGTTTTTACGCGTCCGAGATGGGGAGATTCTCGTTTGCGTTTACGAGTTTGATATCGATGGGCTATTCTTGCGAAATTTGAACCATGAATTTTTTTCCAGACCCTTTTAAATCGAAAGATACACCTCGTATCGTGAAATTATCGAGAACGATCCGAAAACGACACGACAAAGCAAAGAGAACTGACCGATGGAAAATCGATACTATTAGTAAACAAATGATAGATATTCGTGGAACCTACAAGTATTTGTTCAAAGATAACTTTAATCCGCATTCTCGCATCTACGTATCTAGGATCTTTAATGAGGCACCCAAGATAGATCTTAAAATATAAATAAATTTAAAGACTTATAAAGTAGTCTAGCAAATCGAAAAATAGGATACTTTTCAACATCGTGTAAAAATTATATTCAAACAATTAGACAAATAATGTTTTTTGTTCATAAATATATATTTTCAATAATAAAAGCAAGATAAAAAATCGTAAAATATATTGAGACAGAATGGCATTTTAAATAATGCGTGCCTCCATGATGACCAAGATTCAGCTTCGATAAATTATCTAAAATAAAATATACGCACTTTTTTATCTTTACAGTTCATGATGACTTTTTTCGAATTTCTGTTTTTTTTTTCAAGTTATAATAAAAAAAGGATAAAGTTTTCGAAAAAAAATATTCAATTCTTAGATTCAGATGCGTTTATCGTTAGCAATCAATTTCTTAAAAATCTTTTCCAACCTAAACTGAAAATTCCAAATATAAAGATAAAAAATGCCCATTTTTTATTTCATAGATAATTTATGAAGTCTGAATTTTGGCCTCCATGCGCACAATTATTTAGATTTAGAACATCATTATTCTTCTTCTTCTGTTTCAATATCATTGCAATTTTTCATCTTTTTTATTATTAAAAATATACATATATATTTTAACAAAAATATTATAATTTATTCGTTTAAAAAAATAAAAAGTTTAATATTAAAAATTATCCTATTTTTCGATTTGCTAAATTCTTATAAACTCTTAAAGACTCACGTGAATTCGCGAATGCGACAGTTTCTAAATGATATCCGATATATCTATAAGAGGCTATACAGAGACCGTAGTAGTGCTCTTCCGCGTTCTCGAATAATAAGCTTCGCGTGTAAAGTCTGTTTCGCCTAACAACGACGGCATAAATAAGTCACGCTCCGAGATGGCACGACGCTCCTTTTGAACGACGAGAATACACTTACGGCGGTGAATTTGTAATTTCGCGCGCCGTGCCGTGACCCGGACCACCATCTCGAGATTCAGGAGATGAACCTCCTAGTCGCAGTAATAGCGAAGTAGTCTCGTAGATCTCCCGTGAAACGAGAACTCTGGGCTGTGTATACGGTCGTGTTAACTGCGAAGTTGTTGGGGAAATTCTTATCATTGTGTTTCTACACGCGTGCGCGAATATATTACGCGCACAACTTTTTCCTCGCGCTATACTAGCGCCAATATTCATATTTCGAGAGAATCAAAAGTTCCATCGGAGATACTACTATCGTTAGAATGGAATATTGAATGCCGAGGTGTAAAGAGACCATGTAAAGTTTTAGTTTGGTTAATGCATGCTGCGATATGCATGGAAACACAGATCAGGGCAAGTTTCGCTGTTTATCGCGCGCTCGAGAGACATCTAGCTGATCGCGTGTCAAACGCAGCGGATGTAAACAAACCAAGTTTGATATCCAGGCCGCCTATTTGGCGCTGAATGCGGTTGTACGTGTTAGTCGCGCGAGCGTAAACACAGGGAAGGGTTCTCCGTGTTCCGACGACCCGACTTAACGTTAAGTGTCAGGTGTGAATACGGGGCGAAGTGTCAAACTTGGCCTGACGTCTCGGGTGCCTAACTCGCTCGAATAACGTTATAACGAAATTTCCCAAGTTGTTAACAGAGCGAACGAGGCCTACGCGAACCCGGCTATAGTTGAAGTCTGTTTCAAGCCGATTATTAGACCGTACGGAGCGCTAGCTCGAATACGAGAGGACTGCGACGAGTTTACGATTATATCCGCGCGTAAAGTTCACCTTCCGCGGATCATAGATTCCATAATTCTTAGCTACGCGTGGCTATTCGAGATTCACACTGATCCTAACTCCCGTAAATCCCAACTTCCATAGATCTTACAGATTCTACAGATCTCTCAAACTTTGCGAAAGTTCGAATCTTGGTTTCAGAGATCGTGTAGCTTCCAGTATTAGATCTTATACATACACGCTGTAACTCTAAGCTTTCCACATTGATCATACAATATTCCGGATTCTGGATTCTGAAAACCACAAATACTAGATTTCATTATTTTCAAGCCAAATTTTGAAGCCAATTTTGAAGTATAGCACAACAAAAATGTGCATAGACTGAACCTAGGACACACCATGGGGTGAATCGTAGATTGCACTGTAATCTAGGCAATTTGGGTTAGGAAAAAATTACTGATTAGTCGAAAAGACTAGTTGTAATATATTTAATATGAAAAAAAAAATTTTTAAGCCAAGGACATCTCTACGGTTTTTCCTTCCGTTTTCGTTTTTTATTCCGCCAATTCTTGCGTTGGTGGATCCCTGAATCTCCGTGGAAACTGCCGCAATTACATAATACTGCTGACTCTACAAGACTTTTAAAGTCGTCGAGTGTGCTTCTTTATAGTCATACGCCGTGCGTGCCATATTAAACGGCCAAAGTACTTACTTAGTATAAAGTCGCGATATAATTTCGCTTCTCTCGCGATTGTCGCGTGTTCCCTCAAAGCGGTCACGCACTTGCGAAGGATTTCCGCCACGGCCGACTCCTTCATGTGCGGACTAACTCGAAGAAATAATTAACCACATCAGATCTGAGTGTTTCTTGTTGAAAATCAGCGGAATTCCGTCGCTAACAAAACGCAACGAGACGAAAGGGAATAAAATGTTACAAAGGGTGCTATGGAATTAATTGCTGCGGAAATTTCCTGCCTTAACAAAATTTCCAGATATCATCAGTCTAGTGATTATCGACAGCAGAGAACGACGATATTCTTTCCGGACGCATGCACGCATAATGTTCATACGAGACGAAGCGATTCTTGTCGTCGTGAATCGATTCTCATTCTAGTTATCGGTCTGAAATCGCGCGGCAAAACTTGATTGACCCACTCAGGAATCGTTTATAAACTCACATATTTCCATCACAATCGCGATAAATATTTACAGTTGTATGTAATATTTCGTTTAAAAAAAAATAAAAAATACTTGGAGCCGAATAAAATTCTTTATTCGTGCTTTTTACGGCTATATGAGAAAAATGTAATTTATGTATCCGAATTATGTATTATAAAACAAGGGATTCAGGCCAATTTTCGGCCATTGCACTAAAAAACGTAGAAATTTGTCGTCACGTGCAAAGTGTCTTGCGTCTCACGTGCAAGTTAGCGCGCGAAGCGTCGCATCAAAGCCCGACGTCATACTCTTCAGACACGTACAAATTTAATTAACCTCTTTGTTAATTAGATTCGTAAGAATGCCTTTGTGCCAATTAAACGTGCGCCTTTTTCGAAGTAAACAAAAACTCATGCGTGATTTTCAATTAATTCTCCGCGGGTCCGCGAACCCCGGGAAGCTCGTCCCGACGTTTTCGGGATGTCTAATTAAACGAAGATTCACAAAGCGAAATTAATTCCTCAAAAGGGACGGTCCTTCATGTAAGTACATCATATTAAACATACATCTCCTCGCGTTCTACTTTCACGAACAAACCGATCTCTTTGATCGTACGAGCTGACCCGGAAACAGAGAAATCTAATGTTTCATATAGAGACTGCTATGAAAACTCGACCCTTGTTTTTTTTCTAACATTGTTAAACGAATAATAGCGCATACATGGGTTTTTTCAGGCTAAAGAAAAATCACCTCTACAAAGAACATTCTAAAACACTTGTAACGACTGAAGATGTTACAAACAGTTAATCCGCGTTCCAGTCTATTGCCAAAAGGAGGATCTCGCCAAGGACGAGACCTCGTGGGGCTCCATCCCTGCCGCAGGATACACAAACGCGCCAAGTTTCTAACACGCCCTGCCTCCGTCAGCATTTACAGCGAAGTTTCTCTCACCTGTGTAGGTAGGCACCCAGAGCAAAGACCGCTTTAATATCTTAATGGAGCGAGCGACTGGCGAAGTGAATGAATAAATTTAAGTATATTTTCGAAGGAAGATCGACGAAACCCTCTCTCGACGAAGTGGATGAAAGGGGAACAGCGAGGGCGTACAAAGAGAAAGAGGAGAGGATACTCCTACAGTGTATATATGGAATAGCGAGACTCTAATGGAATTCACGAAATCGTCAAGATTTGCGAAACCTATCGAACGCGAGAGAAAAATTCTACACGTTGAGATTGGGATGAATTCAAATTGGGGTGCACATAGGAACGGAGGAGGGGCGAAGAGAATGTCGAAGTAAATAGAACCTTGAGAAGATTAATTAGATAAATGATATGCTGTTTATCCGGTTTATCCTTCTCGGCTATAAATAGAAATTTATTTCGAGACTCTAATAATATCGTTGATACCCTCCTGCTCGCAGACTATTTGCGCGAAATCGCTATTATACAAACGGTCTACAAAACGGACGCAACGGCAAAGACAGCGGGATAATCCGCTCGACCCCGACGAACTTTGGTGTCGAATCGTTTTGCATATTAAACGAACGTAATCGGCTATCCTAACGGAAACAGATGAGGCACGTTTCCCGCATTAGCTAAACACGGTCACGAGTTGACGACGATTAAGAGGGAAGGAGGGAGAGGGTGGAAGGGGGAAAGGGGGAGAGAAAAGGGACACAGGCAGAAATGTCTTTCCCTACCCTTTTAATTCGATTCCTTCCCCTCTGACACTTTGGCACAGTATCTTCTCGCAAAGTTTCTTGTATTTGTTCGTCACGACGACATCGACAACCGATTCCAAGAGTTTCCATGTTCAACCTAAACTTTGGACGCGACTTCCGACAATTGCTGATGGCACAGCTCGCCGTGGCATCGACGGTTATACGTCGGACAATAGCGATCGCCGGATACGATCGTTGTCGGTTCGCCGAGGACAAGGGAGATACCTAAACTAGTGGCGTTATCGCGACATCGAGTGTTCGACGTGCGCGGAAATGACATTTCACTGACAGACGCACGAAGATAATAAAATCGTCGCCTAGGGAGAGTGAAAGGAGAGTTGGTTGAAATATTATGTACAATTTGCAAATTAAAATACGAGGGTCATTCAATAAGTAAAAGAGACAAACGGCTTTAGTTAAAAAAAATATCTAAATAAGAAGTACGATACTTTCAAAACCATAAGTTGGCATCCCTGTCATCAATTTAAAACAGCTATTACTCATTCAACAATGACAAGTCCTCTCGAAAAGTGGACTTTTGAAGAATAGGGTTCAGTGATAAGATTTCTTGTTTCTGAGGGTGTAAAACCATCAGAAATTTACTCCCGGATGCTCAAGCAATGCGGTAAAAGTTGTATGAATCGTGTGAATTTTTACAAGTGGGTTGATCAGTTCAAAAGTGGTCGAAAAAATGTTACTGATAAGGAACGTGAGGGACGATCAATTGAGGTTTCAACTCCAGCTCTGGAATCTCGCATTGATGAACTTATTCAAGGAGACAAGCGAGTTACAGTAGAAAAAAAAATCGCTGAAAATTGTAATGTAAGCGCGTTGGCACAGTTCATTTCATTATTCATATCAATGTCCAAAACTGGCTCAGATTTCAAGTCAAAGAATTCTTTTCTGCTGGCATAAAAATCCTAGTAGAGCGATGGGACAAGTGTATAATTGTAGCGGGGGATTATGTCGAAAAATAGGTAAATTGTTAGCTTCATTGAAATAAATCGTATTAAAACAACAGCCGTTTGTCTCTTCACTTATTGAATGAATCCTCGCATATTACGCTAAATTAAAAAGATTTTATTTTCGTAAAATACCATATGTGAATATTCCCTGGATATATTCGAAAATATATTTGTTTTTATTACGCATAAAACGCCCGTGTAACAATTTGACATTGACATCGAAACGAGCGCAATGCGATTAAAAAATTAACAACTTAATTCAATTTCTCTCTCTCTCTCTCTCTCTCTCTCTCTCTCTCTCTCTCTCTCTCACTCACTCACTCACTCACTTTCTCTCTCTCATTCTCGTAAACTTTCTTCCCCTGTCAAGGACCCGTCTCCACGTCGAAACTTCCGGACGGCGAACTCCGGCGTATTTGTTAGTAGCGGAACAAAACGAACGGATCGATCGCGAGATCTCTCGCCGCGAGAAAACGAATACCGGAAGTACCGACGATAAAGTTTGATAAGCAGACGCGTCTCTCGGACTTCCCAAAGAGAGAGAGAGAGAGAGGGAGACCGAGAGACCGTCATCGTAATTAAACAGAAATCGAATCGCGCAAACGAGCAAGCTTCTTCATTCTCGTCGTTGATTGCCGTTACTCCGTCGACTAAGCCCATGATAAGCACAATCGAGTATAATTGGCTCTCGAATTCAATTTGTTTGTTCAACTAAATGTTTGTTCACAAAATGTGTATTTAATAATAAATACCGCGCGCAATAATAAATACTGATCTCGTCGACGAGCATATCGTGCGTGAAAATACATAAAATCGATCTTTCAATAATTTCTGACAAGAATGCTGATGCAATCGTTAAACGTTGGTATCTTCTGGGCGTCGAGTTATTAAAATAACTTCACTAAATAAAAGATAGAGAAAAGAGGTTTGTGACGCCGATCTCGTCCTCGAGGAAAGCGCAATATCGAAGGCGGCGCGACGAATACATGCACAATTGAGATGGCAAACGTAGCAGCCATCGCGAATTTCTCAAAGATGCAGTTCGCATCGTCGATTCTCCGGTACAAATTCGTTGTACGGGCGGAAAAGAGAAAATCACGTCGTCGAATATTTACCGAAACGTCGGGCGCAAACGTGAGAAAACAGTAACGATAAGAATAAGAAATGCAGTGAGTGTAATAGCAATAGGTATATATAGCAAGGATAGCGTGAAATGATGTTGCGTGATATATATATATACATATATACGGGGTGTTTCAGAATTACCGTTGCCACGCCGTGTGTTCGAAAAATGTACAAATGACAATAATTTCGAAGTAATTTTTCGGAGTAATCAATCTTTCTGATCATCGCGGCTCACTGTACTTTTTCGCGATATTTTTAACGTCTTAATCCCATTTCCCTCCCCCTCCCCCCTCCCCCCTCCCCCAATCCCATCCCTAGAACGTCATCGTAATAAGATAAAAACAGCAACGTCTCTTAAAACATGTCTAGCGTCGCGAAACACGAGAAGGCGTCGCGAAACATGAAACCGCGTCGTCGTCTTCGTCGTCGTCGTCGTCGTCTTCGTCATCCTCGTCACCGACTACTCGTTCGAGCAGAGACGAATCGCCTGCGGGCTCGCCGATAACCGCATTAACGGCTTCTCCTCGTCTTCATCCTCGTCGTCGTCGTCGTCGTCGGCGCGGTTTCGTTTTCCGGCCCGCTTATTCTTGAAGAAGGTACTGCGAGAGAGTAGCAGAAGAACCCGCCACTTCACTCTCGGGTACTTTTATACGTCCCTTTTTCCATCCCCCCCTTCTTTATCCCCCTTCGAGCGACGAAAGACGAAGAAGCAGGAGTGGCGGGAAAAGGGTTGGAACGCGCGAACAACCCATGTCCGTCGCGTCGAGGAAAAGGAGGTTGCGAGAGAGGGCGGAGGAAAAAGCATCGGACCAAAAGCGGGGGAGAAAAAGAAATAGGAAAAAGAGGAACGAGCGGCGAAGAGGGTGCGGCGACAAAAAAAGGACGCGGGGGAAAATGCAACGAGAGAAGACCCCGAAGAAGAAAAGTGGAGGAACTTTCCCGCCGCTGCTGTCTGTTACTCATTTCTCCTTCACCCGACTCTCCCCTTTCCTCCCTCCCCCTCCCCCTCCTCCGGCCTTTCCAACTCTCATGCTACCCCTTTCGCGAGACCCTCCGCTGCATTATTCATGACTTTGTCAACGTCGCTTGCCGCTGTATTTTTACGGCATTATACTTGGAAAAATTTTGTGCCGAAGAAACTCGATATATAGAGCCACGAGTGCACGCGGTTTCTCTCTTGAAAAAATGCGCATCTTGTGTGTATCTTCGACGAAGGGCGCACTTTCGAATGAGATGACCTATTGGGCAGAGAGAGAGAGAGAGAGAGAGAGAGAGAGAGAGAGAGAGAGAGAAAGTAAAAAACACGGAGATTGAGAGGGATGGAACAACTCGTAGAGCTTACACGAAAATACGAATTACACACACAGTCTCGATAATATTTTCTTAATAATATTTTAATATCGGGGGGTGCAAATTTGTTTATTAAAAATGATTAAAGCAAAGGTATATCAGATCTATGGAAAAACGATCAGAGGTTGATCCGCCGCGTAAAGTATAATTTATTCGATATTACGGCAAAGGGAATTTTACGAGACGCGCAACGATTAATACCTGTTAAATAGATATTTGAGCTTATGATTCGTTAAACGAATTAAGCCGATGCGTCGCGACCCGGAAAAAGCACTTTCGCGTTCCCCGTAATAAGCAATAAATTACTAGATATCACGTATAATTTTTCGATAAAGGGAATTTCGCGCTAATTAATAGGATGATTAATATGTGATAGAAATTCACGAAACAGATTAAATATCAATTAAATATTGCAGCTATTATGCGATCTGGTAAATGGACATGAAATACGCGTGAGTGCGTAATAAGCATTACTTAGCGATAAATTGCTAAAATTCGCGGCGATATTCGCTGCGAATGGAGAAATTTTACGCTGTACGATATAAGCCGGATATAATGGATATCTAATAAAAATTCAAAACTCATTTTCGAAGCCAATTAAGCCGGGCCATTAAAATATCGGAAAAAGAAGGACTTTCGTCCGATAAATAAATAACGGGATGAAACGATGGGACGCAAGGACAATCGCGCGCCAGCGTGACAAGTCCTTTGTTCCTTTGTCGAATTTTTGTCAGCCCCGATTCCTCGTTCTGTTCCAGAAACACCGGGACCGAGATTCGCGAAAAAAGGAACATGCTCGCACGCGCGTCCTTCTCTCGTGACCGAAATAAATGGGAGTTCACTCCTCCCATTCCATCCTGTTTTTTTTTTGCCTCCCCCTCTGTTGATCCTTCGTTTTCGTCCTTTCCTCTCTACGCCGGGCGTTCCCGCGTCGCGAGTTTTGCCGGCGTGAGTAACGACACCTGTCCGACTTTGTAATGCCTATGTTGGATATATTTTGTGACAGATGTACGAGGATCTCTCGCTCGCAATTAGTTTCGGCAAATCGCGGGCGCGAGCCAGACAGTCGCATAATTGCGGCCGTCTATATTTCGTTGTCGCAAAGTTGTCCGAAAGATGGGATTTTGAGCTGTACGCATTACAGACGTCGTACATTTACTTAACTCTCTCGAAATATCCTCTCCCGAGGAAATTTCATGGATAAGCATTTCATGGCTTTCCCGTCATTTAAACGGAACCGCGAAAAGACTAACGAGACAACCGCAGTGACGCGCGGCCTAAAAAACTCGACGCGTCGAATAAATCGGCCGAAGCCGCACGTCGATACCGCGGAATTAACGGAATTAATGGAACATTACATTACCGTGGCAGGAGGAGAGGGGGACGATGGGTATATAATAGGGAGATTTCTCTCTGTCTGGAATTCTCCCGTCAATGACACTATAAACAACGCCGGCCGTCCCGCGAAATAACGCTTCGCGTCAGGCCTCTTCCGGGGAGAGTACCATAGTTAACAAGAGGCTTGTTCCAGTCGGTTGGACGCCTATTGCCTATTGTTTGCATAAAGATAATAGACGCTCATCATCACACTCTCCCCGCCGCTCAATGATATTCTGTGTACTCGCGTTATCATTCTTTCGTTATTAATCGGAAGCTCGATTTCTCGAAGTTAAGAGTATGTACATTTTTAAATCGATTGAAACTTTTTTTCACGTGATATATACATAAATTAAGGAAATACATATTTTTTTATTTGTCCGAAATATTTTGCAGAAGTTATAAACAAAAAATTTTCATGAAAAATGAAGAAGTTGTCAACTTTAAAAATTAATATCTCTGATTACACTTGTCGTAGAAATATTTTCGAAAATGCATTTTAAAGCTAAAGAGACAACCTTTTTTATAAAAATAGTTTAAGTTACAAGAAATTGTTAATTTCAATTGTTATAAATAATTAAAATGTTTAATAAATTTTTTCATCAAAAAGTACACTTTTTAAAATTTTTGGAATAATACTACTTCATTCTCCACATCATTCTGAAAGTGTACATATTTTTTATTTTAGGGAGAATCGACAGATTCTATTTTTTATATATTTTTAATAAATGGTCGAAGACGTGCCGTCTTCGACCAAGTAGCGTAGCGTGTCATTGGCTCGACCAACCTGGTAGCGTCAGTGACGCGCTACGCTACTTGGTCGAGCACGGCGCGACATCACTGCCTCGACCAAGTAGAGTAGCTCGTCACTGGCTCGACCAACCTAGTCGCGTCAGTGATGCGCTATGCTACTTGGTCGAGCATGGCGCGGCGCGTCTCATTTATTAAAAATATATAAAAAATAGAATCTATCAATTCTCCATAAAATAAAAAATATGTACACTTTCAGAATGAGAGATGTGGAGAATGAAATAGTATTATTTCAAAAATTTTTTAAGTGTACTTTTTGATAAACAAATTTATTAACGATTTCAATTATTTATAACATTAACAATTTATTGTAGCTTAAACTATTTTTATGAAAAAGGTTGTCTCTTTAGCTTTAAAATGTATTTTCGAAAATATCTCTACGACAAATATAACCAGAGATATTAATTTTTAAAGTTAACAACTTCTTCATTTTTCATGAAAATTTTATTGTTTATAACTTCTGCAAAAAAATATTTCGGACAAATAAAAAAATACGCATCTCCTTATTTCATGTATATTTCACGTGAAAAAAGTTTCGTTCGATTTAAAAAATATGAGGTCAAAAAAGGTTGATTTTTTGTCCGATTTGATGTGAAATTTCCCATATATTTAATTTGTTGACGCATACATTGACATTTATTCAAGTCTCACACCGAAAAAATTGTATTCTCGAAATAAGAGGAGTGTATACTACAGAATCCCACTTAACAGATATTCTTAAGTTTCTATAAGATTCTCTAACAAGATCTAGGACATCCTCTAAAAAGATATTTTTTGTAATAACAAACGTAGTATGTTTTTTTATGCGGACTGTTCATTTGGCGTTATATGATCATATTGTTGCAGTAACGTAAATGGTTGGTATAGTGTTGCAATTTACAGTGCAGTGCAGTGTTTGTCATTGAATGGTTTTGATTTATTAGAAAAATGGATCAAGTTAAAATAAGTGGCACGAAAAAGAAGACTTGAGCGACTTAAGAGAAGTATTCACGAGTAATTAACATGTAATATAACTTAATTTTTTCGTTCAGGATCTAAGTCCTCTCTTGCCTCATACTCGGTCTATATGTACTATGTCTATGCTTTCTTTATGATCTTTCTTTGCCTGTGTGCCGTAAAATAATGTACTTTTTTGTTAATGTAAAAATAAATCCCATTTCGTCTACATTTTTATAAATTAAGAATATCTGACATTAATCTATAGAGGATCCCCTTCTTAAGGTAAGAGGATCCTTTTGGCGCCTATTTTAGAAGAGGGTATTCTAAAAATAAGTGGGAAATTCTTTAAATGAGAATGCAATTTTTTCAGTGCGTATATATCTCGCGCGCTAAGTAAGTAAACCGAAAACTATCGATCGCTTCGATTAAACTTCTCGACGAAGTTTATACGCTTAGACTAGAGGAAGTGTCTCGGCTGACCTAAAAAATTTTCAGATGACGAAAAATCCTTTGTTCTCGAGTTACAATGCGCGCATTGTCAGTCAAGTGACTCGCGAGAGTCAGCTATGCCGAGAGAGACCTGAATCGCCAGCGTGTTCCTGGCAGCGACAGATTCGTCTTTTCAAGAATCGTCTTTGATATCAATGTTAATCAGGAACGGCGAGCTGACGAGGAAATTATACGATGCGAGATCAAATGCGAGATAAAGTATGAAATCGATCTTTATGTCATTATAAACTTCTCTTTTTTTTATTATATCACGTGGATTCCCGTTATTTCATTCTGATCTATTTTACGGACAACCACGTTTCTCGAAAGTTCAACGATGAGAGGGAACGATCCTCGTCCAACGAAACTAACCGATTATGCCATCGTTAACCAAGCTGCCAATCGAACACAGTCGCAACTTTATCGCCCGGGATCGTATTGTACGTAATCGAATCAATCTCTTTCGTCACCGTAGCGAGAAAAAGGGCCGGCCCCGACTACCATTTTTCGCGAGATCCATCATTCTGAAATATGCCGGTCGTGACGAGGAGCGATCTAATCGCCACGGTTGAAGGAACTATCGATCAGGCTACCGAACACCCGCGTGTACACATTCTATGAAAATCAAAATGATCGAGAATCTCTCAATATTCCGCAGTGAGAATATTCGGAATAATATCAATAAAGCATAGATGCCGATAAACTACCACTTGGGCCAAGAATCGATAGTACTGTCAGTAGTACGGTACAATAGTTAATCGTGTGCGCGCGCGCCTCAGTGAAAGCTCATGGTTTATTCAAACAAGCCGCTATCCGCGAGCTCTGGATGCGAGCGGGTACGCAACAACGACGACAGTTCGCGGATAATCAAGTCGTTAATGCGCCGCCGCGGCGGCGCGAGGAAACTATCCCCGATTCGAGAGGGGGGTGGGAAAGGGGGAGGGGAAGGGCGGGAAAAGTTTCCACGCGGCGGAAAAGCGCCCGCACGTACGCAGTTTAGCGCCCCGGCATGCGGCCGTACTTACGGCATGCTAAAGCGGCGCAAAACTTGGAGTTTAGCCTGGAAAATAGGAAACCTAACCTCTAATATAGGGAACCTAACCTCACACCGGCAGATCCAGAATGGCTGCTCTTGCATGATTAATCTCGATGGGCGCGCGAAACGGACAATCGCGCAATCGCGCCGCGAAGGATGACTCAGGACGATCGTAAAGGACGTGTCTCGTGCGCGAACGACGGAAATTTACCCTCGTAACGACAGGCTCGTAGAAAAGTTACGCGCCGAGATTAACCCTCTCTCGAAATCAGCGGATGGCATAACACCAGTGAGCACTGCGGAGGCTATGGATCAATTTTGACTCGTAGTAAAATTTGTCTTGTACGTGTCTTAGATTAAAATTGTATTATAAATTTTAATTTTATATATATATATATATATATGTATAAAATTTATTATATAATTGTTATATAGATTTTAATTTTTATACTTATTTATTTAATTAACTAATTTGTTTATTGGTATTTTAATTGGTATATATGTACATAGTATATATATTCTCTTCAAAATATTTTTTATTTTAAATATTATTTATAGCTGAAAATGAAAAGAAAAGGAAAAATATTTACAAAATAAAAATTATTGATATTTTTGTACAACGTACACATGCAATATTTTCGATTTTATACTTATTTTCAATATTTTTTTTAGATTGATATTTATTTACTTATTTAGATATTTGTTTAAATTGCACGAGTTTTATCAAATGCTCTTAAGATATGAATTATGAATGACCCGGCATTCGTCGGCGCCGGCGCAGGATTAAACTAGATGCCTGGTGTCAGGAAGAGAGTCACGCGCAAAACGCTCACCGTTCTAAATAAAATTGTAGGTCAGCGATTAAATATATACACATACGCATATATAAAATATCACATTTCATATCGGTGAAACATTATTCGCTATGTATGATTAACATTACTCGGCGATTAATAACAGTTGACGAACGCGACAAACGCGCCGCGCGATTAAACGCGCTTTTCGCGCGGATATATGCTATAATAATTTTCGTAGAGCGCAGCACTTATTTACACACGCGCCGACATAATTGATGTCATTCGGCCGCCGTTCGGCCATTATATCGCGGCTATTTACATTAATTCACCGGCAGGAATGATAGCGCGCATAATTTTGCGTGGCACGAATCGCGATCTCTCGCATCCGAGCATAACGAATGGAATGCGTGTCGCGCAACGTTAGGTAATCCACGTGAGAAAGAAAGAGAGAGAGAGAGAGAGAGAGAGAGAGAGAGAGAGAGAGAGAGAGAGAGAACGGATTCACCCCCGCACACAACAATGCTCGTTGGAATAATAATAATCCCGGCGTTATCGCAATGGTGTCCCGGTCTTCTTAATGCCGTAATTTGATTCGACTATGCATAGGTTAATCAAATGCGAATGCGGTCCTCTCATTGTTATCACGTATAACAATCGAGACCCAATGTGCCGATACCGCAACATTATGCATTTAAAGTGTCAATTTTAGGATTCATCAGCAAAATATATCTATTTTCCTCTCGATTTTTTTTCACTCTGTACATATATTCCCTTAGAATATTTTTAAATATCTTTTCTCTCTCTCTCTCTCTCTCTCTCTCTCCTTTTTTTGCATGTATTATGTATTACGTGTATTAATTCCTCGCTGAAAGGACGGCGCGAGTGAAATTGTTTACAGAATACCGCGGCGGATAATCAAATGGGGGCTTCATAAAAGAATCGCGGATGCGAAGCGTCTCGCCGAATGTAAACCCACGCGCTGCCTAAATTACAAGCTGACTGAAAAAGAGCGACTCTGTGATACCGTGCTCAGGCGTCACGAAATATAGACGGGCGTTTCAATCCGCGCGTCCGTCGAGAGAGAGAAAAAAAAAGATATACGACAACGTAATTTAATTTGCCTCCCCTTTAAGTGGCGCGCGCGCGCTCGAGAGTCAACGCGAAACTCGGGCGTTCGTTAGTCCTGTATACCTTATGTTAGCATAATCTTTTATTACACGACCGCAAAAAAGTTCCGGTCCGCCACTAGCACTTAATTAAGTTTTCTCCCCCTCCCCCAGCGGGAACGTCCTCTTCCTCTTGTTATTAAAGAATTTCTAACTACCTTCACTCGCCTCGCTTCCGCCCACGAAACTTCCGGGCTTCGCTTCACGCGAGACTCGTGTCGGCTTGTTCATCGGCAGCGAGGCTGCCAGTTCATCGTCCATGATTAACTGCAAACGCGTTATAACGCGACATGTAAAGTGTTGGTTCTTTCGACGTCGCGGAGTCTGACTTTTCTCCCGACTGCTTCAATTATCAATGATTGATGACGAGCAACTATCGAGTGTCACGCTTAAAATTCAGGGCGACTAATTGCGGCTCACGCTTCTCAACGCCACCTTCCCCCCTTCGCTATCTGCCACCCCTCTTTTCTTCGGGGATGAAAGCCGGGGAGAGAAAAGGAAGAGATCGGAAAAAATAAGAAAGACACTCCACGCGCTTGTAATCTAGAGTCAATCTCCGGAGAGAGAGAGAGAGACACGCGGTGGTTCCCATTTTTCTTTGCAGTCAGAGGCAAATCGATAGTTACATCCGGCCGGGAGGAGCGCAACAAACACGAGCTACACTTCCGGGATAGAGGAGGGGCTGGTTTGCAAGCCCGTTTCTCTTCCTTCGGCGCGCGGAGGCGGAATGAAAGATCGTCGCTAATGACGATTAATAACTTGGCGGGCCTCCCGAGAGGAATTGATTACAATCGAGAACACGCAAAGAGCGCGGAGAAACTGGCGTTGGAAAATTCGCCGCGCTCGATGCCCATCGAGATATTTAAATGCCATCGAGAAAAATGGCATATCGTTTTGGCGAGAAAGTATTTTATCAGCATTCGTTCATTAACAAACGATGGGAATTCTGCGAGATTTTCAAAGAATTCTCGAGCAACACGATCGGGGAAATAAAAATGCAAACCGTGACTGACAGATATATCGATCTTCTGATTATCTCGAATTTTGTTTAACAAAATAAAATATGTAGCAAAATATATACTCAAAATTACATATTTTTTATCATATTGTGATATAGAGGAAGGTTGCTTAAATATGGCATCATTTTTTTTTTAATTATATACATCATTCAAGATAATATATTTTTCAGTATATTCCATCATAAAGATAAATATATTCTCCTCTTTCTCAAGTATTTGAAAATTATTACTAATCTATAAATTAAAAAAAAAGAAATTGTAAACCTTTCCAATTGATAGGCAACAGGTCTTCTAAATCACACTATAAAGTGGCAAAATAGCGCTTATATATATTGTGTATTGAAAAAAAAACATTTTATTAGGTTTGAAAAATAAAATTGTTATTTACGGGCTGTAAACAAAATATAAAAATAAACAAAATACAAAATAAATAGTAATATTGAAAATATTATGGACTATATGCTTAAAAATCTATTTAATCACTTTACAATTAAATTACAAATGTACTCAGATTCATGTTTTGAAAAAAAATCCAGCATATGATTCATGTACCCATTGTTTGTATAACACACACTTTATTATCCTTCACTATGCATTTTCGCCACAAGCTACAAAACCATTCTTCCATATTGATCTTAATAACAAGAAAAATATAATTTTTCTTCCTAAGAAAAATGTTATTTTTCTTCCTAAGAAAAATGTAATTTTTCATCCTAAGAAAAATATAATTTTTCAAAAACTTTTGATATTTTGAAAGCAATTTTTTCTCTCGTTTATTCTTCTTATTCTTGCCATTTCTTTAGTATTGTAAAAAAAGAAAACTGAAATCTTATAATTATATATCATCACAAATCGCACCGATTTGCGATTTGAACAACAGCGTAGTGATGTGATTTCGACAACCTTTCGCAATTTCCAATATTATAATCTCCTTAGCTTACATGCATGAACTAATTAACAAATTAATGGTGTGCGAATTCGGAAACCTCGCAATTTCTAATATTTTAATCTTCTTAGCTTACCCGCATAAACTAATTAATAAATTAATAATGTTAAATACTTCTTAGAAGCATGCATTATAGCGACAGACAAATAGAATTGATATAGTAAATATTTGCTTTCTATTTTCTCGGAAAAACGTGAAGCAAATAACTTTGAAAATGCTATTTTTTTCAAACTCACGCACGACACGTCTGAGCAAACGATTCGAAAATATTGAGGCATTACAAAAACAAGTTTTAGATTATAAATTAATTCATTAGAGAGGATTTATAAATATAGTAAACAAATTTATAGGTGTAATGATGCAACTATAGGAGCCGGTACGAGATTTTCTTCTGCTACATATTCTCCGAGTCTTCGATAAACACAAATGGACGATACTCGAATTTCTCGCCCCCTAAATTTAATTAAATTAACCTGCGATCGTCCGCGAAGATAAACTACGCGTTGTAAAATTGCGCGTGACTTTCTGCTCGCGGTAATCTAATAAAACTTTTGCAAGCCTGTCGTCGCGCTCGTCGCCTATCGATCGAATTTTATGAGACGGAGCCGACGCCGCGATTGCGGACATTTTCGGAGCCGCAATCAAGCGAATTGGCTTTTTCGGTCCGGGCAATTCCTATGGCAAACCCCGAACGGCCGTGCCACAGTAAAATCAACACAGTTCGCTAGTAGGATTTAATATAGATCCGAGTTTCCGCGCTAAAACGCAGATGGGGTGGCCGACATACCTGACAGCTTCCTCCTCGTTTCGGCCGCCATGCAGCGAATGCTGTTTGTACCTCGTTCGAGTGAAAAAAAATTTTCCAAATTGCGCAAAAAGCTGCACCGGTGTTTATCGTCATCAAAGACAAAATCGCACTCGTTTCTCTCTATTCCTCTCCGCCCGCTACTCCGTTTCCGATATACTTCCGTCTCCCTTTTTCTCTCTCTGACGAAAAAAGGGAACCGGATACAAACCGCTCTCGCAAACCGCTTCGTAAACATTTTACTCAGATTAAAAAAGTTCAACAACGAGCATCGCTCACGCTTAGGTACGCCCAAGCACGTGGAATTTTCGCGTTTCAATTAAATCGCGAATTTAAGCTACTAACAACTCTAACCGCCATCGAAAAAAAGCAGCGTCGTGTTAAACGGATGAAAAACCGAATGCAACTGGGAAAATGCGCTTTGGCCTTTAGCAATTT
>OX424448.1:14764257-14774257 GCA_949152495.1 Lasius fuliginosus | reverse complement strand
TACAATACTAGTAAAGTCCTACTGGTTTACCGAGATGTCTAGCTCTTGCGGAGAGATAGATAGACAGTGTGCTAGGCCCTTCTCGAAAACAGAGAAAAAATATCGGGGGTCCTTTTGGGATTTAAGCCTAGGATCTCCCTCTTAGTAGACAGCCACTCACCGTATTCTCTCTGCTCGCTTACAAATTCTCTACAGCTAGATAGATAGAGAGAGAGAGAGAGAGAGAGAGAGAGCTAGAAATTTGAATTTCGACTTGAAAGGACTTTGAGACAAGAACGGAGATCCTTACCAAGGAAGGATGGCCGGGTCCTTATCTCCTCGCTGGCCAACCAATCTGCAACAATGAAGAGAGAACAATGAAGAGAAGATGTACAGTCGGTATGTTTCGTTGAAATTATTATTGCAGTGTAAACCTTATCGTCGAGCGAAAATTCCGCAAATATGCGCGCGACATCATTACAGTGACAATTTAGATCGATGTTTGAAGAGCACGAGGAGCTATAAGCTTGCTGCTTGAATAACACAATTTTGCGTCGGCACAATATTTGCGAAACATCGTAGCTCGGCAGCAGCTCCTTTACCGAAGATACTGCTACGACAATAACGGGATATCCGGACGAAAGGGATCACTCGCTCGGAGACATTAATCCTTTGTGCGAGGCGTATCGCGGGCGAACTTGGTGAAGAGTAACAGGCGGAAATAAGCGATCCCTGTCACGAGGCGCGGGCGGAACAGAAGGAATACCTATAAGCCGATGCCGAAAGAATTAACCGAGGACGTAGCCATTTAAGCGAGTTGTTGCAAACTTCCGTAAGCTTCGTGCTAACTAGAGGCACGGAGAAACAGGGCTTACAAACTGTAATGCTTGTGACTCCTGTCGACCTGAGTCTTCAGCAACGAACCGGAATATTGCCGTCGCAATATCGCGGGAGCGCTGCTGATAACCAATCATTCGATTCTATTTATACGTTCGATCCTCGATGCACGCGTTCACTTCAAAAGCTTTGAGCGATTACTGAAACGCTTCTACACACTTTCCGATTGTTTTGAAGTTTAAATTTTCCAGTTGAAAAATTTAAGGATATTTAAAGGATCTATAGAAGTCTAGCAAATCGAAAAGTAGGATACTTTGTAACATCGTGTAAAATATTTGTTCCCCGAAAGGAATTTCCCTCCAAAAGAATTATTTTTCACTACTAGACACATCTGAATTTATAAACATAGGCATCGAGTTTTTTTACTATAAAAAATTTCGTTCTTTTTATAACGCATAAAAAATAAAAATTCTCCCAAAGAAACTACCGAAAATGACAAATGTAAAAATAAAAATTGCCTATGTTTGTTTTAATATTCTTTTGCGATTTTTCAATCCTGATTTCATCATTAAAAATATATATTTTTTACAAAGTAACATTATTTATATATTTGTTTAAATAAAAATTTTACATAATTAAAAATCCTATGTTTCGATTCGCTAGACTCCTATAAACTCTTAAAAGTACAGAAGAGACGGCTATAAGCTTAATTAATTAACGTTTCAATTTGTATTCAAAGTAGTTGTAGTATTAAAATTGCGAAGGAGAAAATTTTAAATTTAAAAACCAGGTTATTCTATTCAGTTTTTTGAAATCCCATAATACCTTTCAATTTTCGTTCGTTTTTCCTGCAAGCGTACCCCATTTCCGCATTGACTGTACGAGTATCTAAAGCTACATTGAGTTTGTAAATTCCAACCTAAATGAACTGTAACCACAGAAACATTCAAACGAAGATTCCTCCATACACGCACAAGTCGACAACCGTCAATAACGCGCGTGTGGAAAGTTTTGCATAAAAATATCGAGAGGACCCAGATTTCTCGCAGTTTCTTCGTAATTCAGTCTCTCTTCCAGAGAGACTGGCGAAGCCAACGAAGAAAGGAGCGTGACATCGAGGTCACGTGCACTTCAGCCCAAGCGGATCTCGCGATCACGCGAAAAGGGGCGAAGAAAGGGGATGGAAGTTGAAGCGAGAGACGGGAAAGAGGTTCGTTCGGTATTCAGCTGGAGAAGTGGAATATGACGGTTAAAAGCCTCGCGCAGGTCTCTGCAAGTTTCTGACGACGGCGATACTTACAAGCGATTTGAGATTTAAGGTCGACTTGATGCCATTCATCGCTAAAAGCCTTGTATCTGCGCGGCTGTCGGTTTTAATGATTAATACAGCTCGCTCAAGGATTAAGCCGTAATAAATAAATGACTCGGGTGACTTCAAATGTAGAGAGAAAAAGGGATTGACTGAAACTTTATTGAAGTGAGAGAGAGAGAGAGAGAGAGAGAGAGACGCGCAAGGATGAAAGGATTAACTGAATCGAGTTACATTTTTACGTCAACCTAAATTTCGCTCCCAAATCACGGATGTCAAAAGCGTCGCGACGCCCAGAAGTCGGCGAGATGAAGGATTTATACCGGGCTCGCTGGAAGAAAACAGCAAGAACGATCCGTACAGAGTGAATTCGAGCGTAGTCAACCCCGATTGCGCAGTTATTTAACATTGAAAATTAAAACGATTCTCGGGAGAATTAAGAGTCCGAGAGGAGTCTTCTCCGAAAAGCAAGAGGTCGTGAAATCAAGAAAATTCGCGGAGGCGAGCGACTCGCGCATGCAATCTCGCCCTAATTGTTTCGCGAATAACGAACGCTAATTTTTTTACCCTCCTACATACATACGTACAGTTTCGCGTTCGTCTCCATTTTTCCTCACTCTATTACGAAAGAGAACGATCCAAATTTGCTGCGAATTAGCGATGAAAGAGATCGGGTCAACAGAAATTTCGCGAAATTACGCAACGAACGCAACTCTACTTCTCCCCCCCCCTCCCCCTTGATTACTCGATTACGCAATCTCACTTCTATGGTTGTCGTTCGAACTGAAACCGTTTCGGACGCTCTCTTTCGTCGCACTGTCTCCTCCTGATAACAACATGCCGGGCATCGGGCGAAAATAAAAATACGAGACGCGGCTTTTGTTCGGCCGCGCGATGAGTCCGAACAATTCTCGTCCGTCCGTTTAATCGCGACGTCCATTTATACAACCAAGGGTGAGAGGGGAGGGGGGCGGAGAAAGGGAGGAAAAGCGCGGTGGAGGGTAAAGAAAAAAAAAAAAGGAAAATAATTGCGAACGAAGCGACGGGGAGATCACCGAACTTCGAGTTCGAAAGAATCGAGCGATCTCGCTCCTTTGTCCGGACAGGACGATGCTCCTTTCTTCGCCGCGGGTATTGTTCATAAATCCTCGAAAGCCCCCGTCGACTTTTTTTACGACCGCCAATTGTGATCAGGCAGCATTTCGCACGTCAGCAGACGTTGGCAGGTACGTCGAAGCGGATTAAATCCGCCGCGCGTAATCCTGTCGCAAGCACCTGCCAATCCGTCCCGCATTTCGTTAATTAATCTCCCTAATTATTCGCCCAGCGATATACAGGACGATCGTGTTATCGAGGCTGGCCGCTTACGATGATGACGCGACATAATAATAAGGCATCGCCGGCAAAATCGAGATCTCCTCTAATCGTCAAATAATTAAAAATCAAATACACGCGCTATAATAATTAAATTGATTAACGTAATTATATGTAACAAGTATAATATAGACACACAACTAATTAACGAATTAGTATACACTTTCCGATGCGAATGCAAATAGTTTCTTTGAGAGTTTCTTCTTCATTAACGAGACAAAAACTATTTCCACATTTGTAATGCAAATACAGGAAGCACCAGCGCTTATTTCTGTTCAACCGTTAATTGGTTTACAGCGGTTTACTGCAAACTTATTCAATGGCGGGGCAAGGTGAACTATTAATTAATATATTTCCCGTTACGCTATGTTTCACGTCGCTTCGCAACCGGAGGGAGAGACAAAGTCTCCTTTATTAATCCAATTTACGGGCGAATAATCCACGGCAAGATCAACATTTATATTTTCTGATAAATAAATCCCGAAAGAGCGAGTTCGACCAAACGAGTTCGAATCCGTTAATTAGATCACAACGATAAACTCTCGACGCGGAGATAAACTCTTAATTAATTAATTAAAAGGACTCCCCGGCGCATGGTGTGGGAGATCTTCCCCGGTTACTTTCTTTCAAAGTTTCTCTCGGGGCCAAAATCACTTAAACGAAGATTATTTGCGCGTTCGCAGTTGATAAAGCGGCTCACATTTTCCAGACATTCGCGTGCAATCAATGTAATTGCATCGAACATCGAAATCTATTTAATTGACAGATTGTTAACGTTAGAGAGTAAATAGAGCACACATTATATGGTGGAACAAGTATTGCGTTTCCCGTAACTTTATATCCTCCGCGAAGTCGGGGATGTAACGATTACTAACAAGGATTACAAGCAGCAAATAAATTGATAAAGCAGCATTAAAATTATATCAAAATTATATAACAGAATTAGGTGATAATTACGAACATAAAATATTTTACGGGCAATAATTTGCATAATAAATTAATAAACATCGAGCAAAAATTTGAAATAAGTGTTAATTATTCAACATTTCGCTTACATTCGCAGGGAATAAAACGAAATGTTTATTTTATCAATTAATTATAACGAGAAGGGAATTACTCATTAATACAGGCGAGGCGCACATCGCGGATGTCAAATCAACGTTATTCGCTGTTCTCATCATTTCATTCGCTTTGGACGTAATTATGAGATGCAGAACAAAGTAGTAATTATATAGGAGGCTTCTTATTTATCATTCACGTCACAATGAAGAAAAGTTTATCTGAGATACGATAGACGAGCTATTAATAATCCTTCCGGAAATGTCAGCACGCTGGAGAGTGCAACGAACAATTTACATTACGCCACTCTCGAGAAACGTGGAAATAATTGCGGTGGAAACTCCGATCTGAGAAGCGAGATATTTTTTTAGACCGTCCTTCACTTACACTTACACCCATATTACTTATCTGATTGTGAGAATCATCTTTATATCGAATAAATACAATAAACTGAGGGTGCTATATATTTTTAATAATAATGCGGAGAGAGAGAGAGAGAGAGAGAGATGTTGCCTAAAGCTGTGTGCGGAGATCTTTTTCACAATCGAAAATGATGGCCGCGCTAATTTCCGCGCGATAATCGCGGCGACTGATTAACGAGCCCTCCTTCGTCAATTACCGTAATTAATCGGCGATTGATTAATCGTGACACGTGGAATAACGCGTCCCGACGTCCGTGCGCGTCGATTGTTCGACGCGATTAATCGAGCCGCCGAATTTCCTACACGGCAAAGGGAATAATTTATTTACCTCCGGCGCGGCTCGTTAATAAATTAAGACCGGCGGGAGAAGCTTAATGAAACGTCTCGCGATGTCGTCAGAAGAATTACGAGCTTTCCACCGTGCGGGGAAACCGCAAAAAGGATTCCTAAAGCAGAGGGTGGCAGGGAGACTCAGCAAAAGGGGGTGAGACACGTCCGCGTAGTGTCTTTCCAAGAAAGAAATAATCAATCTTGCTGTGTATGTATGTACGTGTGTGTGTGTGTGTGGAAAAAATAATTAATTTTCCAAAAAAAAAAAAATTTTTCTCGGGAAAAATAATCTCCAGGACATTTTCTCGAAAACACTTGGCTGTCTTAGATATCAGACGTCGTAACTTTGGCGCACGTCACGAAACAAGAGCCAATAAATTCAAACTATCTCGAGGTAGTTTCCTGCAATGACTTCCCTCCCCCTCCCCCCTCCACCCTCCACCCTCCACCCCCCCATAACGATGCTCGCGCCGATTGCTACTGACGCTGGCTGCTGTTTATTCTAGCCGACCGGTCTTTTTTTGCGAACGAGCGGGAATATTTTCCCTGCAGGACGCGGGACCATTGTTTTGAGCGGCGACCGTGGAAAAGGGGAAAAGTGGAAAAAGACATAACGAACAGACGTGACCGAAGAAAATGGATCGGCCGGTCATTTCGCATCCTCCCATTTTCCTTCCTCCGCCGTTAGACGCCGCCGAAAGGATATGTACAGCTCTTTTTCAGAGAGAATACTGCTTCTACAAAAAAAAAAGAAAGGATAAGCGAGCAGTTCGGCTTTTTTTTTTTTTTTTAAGGAAATGCCCCCGCTCCCTCTCGCCGCCGTATTATGCGTTCGATGGCGGTGATTCGGAGCGCGAAAAAAAAAGGATGAAAAGAGAGTATAGCACGTACATAGATGGAATTGATTTCCGTCGGCGTTGAACATCGGGCTAATAATTCGGAAATATCGGCGAAATACAGATTTTTCACTCGCGAGAAGTTTCACTTATTTGCAGACTGGCCGTATAAAATGCTTTCAGCCACCGAAAAGTAATGTAAAAAATGTGTCGCAAAAATGATCGTATTCGTCCATCGAGAACGCGAAATATAAAGGTAAACCATTAGATTAATCCCTTCAAATCCGGCTGGATATTTCAATATCCGAAATGAAACATAAATTGACGGTATAATTTATACAATACTCGCACGTTTCAAAAGAATCGCTCGCCCGTTTATATTCTAAGAGTATCAATTATGTTGTATTTCGCGGTGATATCTGTGGAAAATTCTCGTCTCCCTCGTTTAGTGAACCCCGTTATGAGAAATTAAAAGCTCGCGATATATATTATAGTAAACATGATTACACGGCTCATGTTGCAGCGGCTTCACAATTTCATGAACGTGCATTAATAATGCTGGCCGCGGTACTACTGTGCCCTCCTGGCACTAATTCCGTATTTTTATCATGAAATCCGCCGTACCGTATGTTGTACCGCGCATTTACCACAGGCATCAACGACAGCAGCAACGGTTGGAAAAATGCAGCGAGTCTTTAGATGCACTGGTCTCAGCAGAGTGCACTCTGTATCTTTACCAGCTCTATTCTCTTCTTCCTTCATCTCTCTTCATCCCTCCACCTTTCTCTCTTTCAGTATTCTCTCTCTCTCTCTCTCTCTCTCTCTCTCTCTCTCTCTCTCTCTCTCTCTCTCTCTCTCTCTCGACGCGCGATTTAATTTAAGTTTAATGCGAGCTGGCGCACGTGGTCACGTACGCTCAACAATGGCGAGAGGTTTGGTATCCAAGTAGAGAAACGCATCGGCGAAATTCACGCCGACGCTTCTCGAAAGCGTCCAGCATCGTAACTGAATCTACCGGGTGTCTCGAAGCACGTTGATAAAAAGAGAGAAAATTATTTTCAGGTTCATTTTTCCTCTTTCAGGTCGATACATCTTCAGCGTATCCAAACTAATATAAATTGCCTCAATTGTATCTTTGTTGATGCAAGATCGGCTCCAAGATTGATCAAAGATTGTGTGTACAAAAATATACAGAACAACGTAATGTAATTTAATGTAACGGGGGAAAAAAAATAATGATCTCGATAATTGTTACAAATGAGAAAACGAGAAAAAGGTAATAATTCCTAATAATTCGATATATTCCTTTAACACCCCATAGAATCCATCCAAATCGACGGCTACCGCTTTAAGCGAAGGCGCCCACCGATCGACGTCGCGATATAGCGAGCACATGAGGCACGTACGCCCCATGATAGCACCGAATAAATATCCAGGTTGAAAAATATCGGCGATCGGCGATCGGTGGAATCGGCTATTTTCGCGATCATGAGTGGCAGAAATTTAAGTCGAGTTTCGCGAGCGTATACCATTTATATTTGTTACGCGAAAATAACTTTCGCGGTATCGGTTGTAACAATAATTCTCCTCGACCGATGCTCGCCCCCGTTTATTTCTCGCGTGTATCCGCATTGTAGATAAACAGTAACAGATACAAAGTTTGTACGATTGGTGCAAAAGCACACCGAGAGAGAGAGAGAGAGAGAGAGAGAGATTTCTCGCTCATTTTTATATCTCTCTCACTCGGGGGTGGATTACATTTTCGAGAATAGCCATTTTCCTCGAGAAAAATAGAGGGGCCATTTTCTACTAAACTATTTGCTATCAAATTTTATCGGCACCGTCGTCGCGCCATTATCGTACATTCTGCGGTTGAAAAGTTTTTTTGGGAGGGAGGGGGAAAAAAAGTAGCTTTTATCGTTCCGCTTACGCGCGTCGCGCCGGGACGAACGTCGCGGAATAATCATCTCGCGCGAAAATCGCGCTAATCCGCGCGCTGGAAAACTCGCTGACGCGCAGAATGCGATTTTATACCGGGAACGGTAACGCGGGTTCTCAAAGCCCCCGGAGCTTTTTCGGTAATTTGAAAAAACATCGTTTTTCGAGAGTATGTGCGAAAGATTTCCGGCTCGTCAACTAAAAGCCATCCCTTTTAGATATTAACCCTTTCATCTCCGCACAATTTCGATTCTCGTATAATCCAAAAATGGATTATTAAAACTTGATCATCGGTGTTTTTATATTTGAAATTCAATTAACAGGATTATACCTCGTATCGTATACAGCAAATAAAAAATCTGGATTTTTATTAAAAAATATATAGCGCGTCGGGACAAATATTAATCTTGACATACTGAGTCTGGACGTTAATCCTGATTAAACATTGATATCAAAAGTGATTTTTCTTGATTTATCGCAGTATATTATTGTAGTATATTTACGTTTTGCGCGCGTTATTTTTTCCAATATATTTAACTTTTGCAGAGCGCGCGGAGGGAAAAAATATATCCGAGATAAATTTACTTAAAAAACTTCGCGAACCGACCATCCAAAAAAAATCACCAGCCAACTTTCCCCTCGCAATACGGACTCCTCCTTCGTCAGGTACCACCGAGCCCCTTCTCTCGTTCCTATTCTTCTATTTCCAACACGTCGCTGCAATAGCGACCGGCTCGCGATCTGATCCACTTCGCGGCATTCGGTTGCACCGAACGGTTATTCAATTCATCGCCGGTTCAATTACCTCCGCGTGCGGTAACGGTGAGTAGAGGAAGCATTTCCCGTGCTCACACAGCTACATACACAAACGTGTGCGTGCACGCCGCAATAATCTCGCTGTAAAACTCGGCCACGCGACCTAGACCAACATCCACCTAGTTTTCAACTTTGCCCACTAATAGTCGCGATCCCTCTGCGATCGGCATCGCTTCGTGGTTCACTGACGCTTCGCGCGTCAATTTACCTCCATATATATAGAGCGAGAGAGAAAGGGGGTATCCTGTGAAAATATTTATAAAGTTCTCTCGCGCTCGTGTCTAAGTGGCTCTGATATCCTTTTGTAACTTTTATCCTTGGCTCTCGTTATCTCAGTAAACGAACGGAACTCTATTATCGTAAAAGAACGTTCGAACTTCGAGCATCGATGTTGACTCTATTCTCTTGCAGGAGAAACGGTATCGCGAATCTCTCTCTCCCGGGTTTCACATACGTCAATTCACCGCTCTATAAATATATGTGTAGAGAATATGTAAGCGAGCGGAAAGAAGAATAAGGTGGAATGGGGCGATGAGTGGCTCATTGTCAGTGGGAGAGTGGCTGCCTACTGAGAGGGATCCTAGATAGGGTCCCGATTTTTTTTCTCAGGTGGCCTTCAATTCATTTGGACACATTGTTTATTGGTCAATTAAACACAGGACTCTCTCTAATTGGTCAATTGTGCTGGTTACTCTAGGCACCGGTCGATATGAGTGGTTGTGTCTAATCGCAATGTGTCCAAATGAAATCTCTCCCTTTTTTCTCTGCTCGGGAAAGACCTACATGTGTCTTTAAGAGGAGAGGGCGCCGACTTACTGACTATTGTGACCCTACATATATCCCATGCGGACCGCGTTTGTTCGCGATGCTCAACGAAAGTACGCAGAATCAGCAATGCGTTCGGAAACAATCTCTGAGCGACAATCAACAATGGATATTTACTTTGACCACTATGGGGCTATCGTTCGCGCGTACACTCAGGCCGAGTGCCGCTCGACCGAGGCTGCCAACTCTTTTTTTTTTTTTTCGCCGCAACTCCACCCCCAAACGCTCCATCAATCACCCGGTAATGGCAGTTCCTCGGTTTTTATCCGCGCGTG
>OX424448.1:14693197-14764057 GCA_949152495.1 Lasius fuliginosus | reverse complement strand
GAGAGAGGACGGAGAAAACAGGAAGGGAGGATGAGGATTTTATTATGCTTCGCGGAAATAAATCCTCTCAGATGTACAGTAATACATGTTCATATCGAGAAATATGTAACAAGAAAATTTACATAAATAAGTGTGAATGTACAGCGCCCAGCTGCAATTCAATAAGCTTGGAGATTTTCAGATTCGAATTTATGGATAAAATTGAAAAGAGGAAAAGAGATAGATAAACTCACACCAAGAGATTTCGCTGGAAAAGGGAAACTTCTAAAGAGATAAAAATAAAAACTACACGATTCCATCATTTCACACACACACTCTCTCTCATTGTCGATATAAAGATGTGCAAAAAAAAATTAAAGCAGTTTGTTGCGCGGAAGCAAGAAAAAAAAAAGATAACCTGATCTAAGGAAAACGAGACGGTAAAAAGCGCCAATGGATTGAAAAGATTCAATAAATCCGAGTACGCGGAAGGAAGGGCATCGGACCTGCCACGACGTAATCCGATGTAGCTACACACGTGGAAATGGCGTTGGCATATAGCAGAACGTGTATACACGCGCCGGCTTCACAACCTGCGAACACGCGAGCCAACTCGCTATTACGCTCTCCAACTTTGTTTGACGGAATTGCGGGACGCTTTGATGACGAATCGATGCACATCGCGAGCTAGTTTACTCTATGTGTGTGTGCTCTAATGAGACGAAACGACCAGGATGCAATAACGCGACCCGAAATAGCGAGAGAATGTCGTTGAGCAACTTGGCCGTCGTCGTTCGTCGCGTAATGTTTGTCCAAGCTATACATAGATCGATGGATTATTTTATATCGGATTACCTGCACACATCCATACATATAGAGAGGATCCGATTTGCGAAACAATCTCATGCAACATATGGCTGTGCAGAAGAAATACTCTCTTTTTTTCCGTTTCATAAAATCTTTCAAATTTATATATCTCGAAGAGAGCGAATTCTTGTGATTGATATTCTTTGGACATTATTCCGGCAAAATCATACAAAGGTAATAATGTTACATAAGGAAAGCATTTTCGGATAATTGCGATTTAAGAGCCATTTCGTCGCGATTCTCCTCTCTCTCTCTCTCTCTCTCTCTCTCTCTCTCTCTCTCTCTCTCTCTCTCTCTCTCTCTCTCTCTCTCTCTCTCTCTCCTTTCTCAACTAAGGCGATTCCCTTTCAAAAGCCTCGTCCTCGATTAATACGCGATCTCGAAATTTAAATAACGACGACAAAGAGAATTTTTTATTCTTTTAACATTTTATTACACAGTATAGAGCGGATTTCGAACTCGCCGATCATTTCGCACTTAATTATTCGGACGGTGACTTTGTGTGTTCGCCAATTAAGTTTTATTTATATGCGATGTTTACCCAATTATCCCAATGATCGACCGGTGCGGGCGCAAATTTCGTTTCGAGGCTTACCGGCAAATGCGTGATTATGGATTTCGCATTTATTTGGCCCGAATCGTTTATCATCGTCAGCGCGGATGCCCGATTTTTGAAGCTAACAATATTATCGACGTATCATCGGATTCGCGAATGCGCCGTATAACACGTTATATACAGAAATACATTGGCATTAGACATGCTCGTGCAGTTTTACGATTAAATATACTGCAAATATACGATTCACTGTAGACATCAAAATTTAGTTTATACTATCAAAAACATTTTCTCGTTCCACCAAAGAGCGAGAGAGAGAGAGAGAGAGAGAGAGAGAGAGAGAGAGAGAGAGAGAGAGAGAGAGAGAGAGAGAGAGAGAGAGAGAGAAAGACTCTTTGTTTCATTTTTTTTGTCATGTGATATAAAATTTGAAAATATTATTAAAGTCAGGAAAATGCGTGAAATTTTCATACGCATTTTACTGAATATCTTAAACTCTGATTCAAATTGTTAAATATAATGATGCTATATATGAAATTAATATAATGATACTATAATTATTTTGATACTATATATAAAATTAATATAATGATACTATAATTATTATAATACTATAAATTATATATAAAATTAAATATAATGATACTACATGAAATTCTCTCTTTGTCCCATCCTATAGTTTCTAATAATTATACAGTTTAACAAGAATAACACACTCTGTTTTTCGAAAATAATACACTTTATAATTTTTTTGATGCTGAATACGATTCCGATTTTTAAATTAATCATCATGTCACAATTTTGAGAATTTGCAGTTCAAGTTGCCAAAATGGGTTATTTTAATATATTTTGTTATATTATAACTATGTGACGTATTGAAGAAATTTTATTACACATTAAATATAAGTATATCGTTAGAACTTTTAGTTTTCAAAAGGAATTTCATTGTCGATTATGATTAACAATGAGATCTATTGCGGAAAAGCTGCGAATTAGATAATTCGAATCTACCACAAATAGTTTTTCAATTATGTTTATACAAACTGAAGGTTTTAACTGAAGTTTTTAAGTTGCTGAATACGAATTTAAATATCTTATTAATCATACTCGAAACACAACAAATATCTTTTGAGGGCTGAAAGTTTTAACAACATACTTAATTTTTATTGCAATAGAACTTCTCCAACATGGCACATTTATTATATAGCTATGATATAACAAAATGCAATTTAATTGCTTTTTCAAAATTGTAATGTGCTGGAGCAACTTAAAAATCAGAATCATAATCAGCGTCAAAAAAAATTACGAGAAGTGATTTATTCTTGTGTTTTTTTTTTAACCGTGTTATTAATTTACTCTCATCAACTTACTCTCTCCCATACTTATTGTACGGTTTACTATCGCGCCTCTATAATGTCCGCATAAAACTGGAACTCGAAAACTCAGTAACGGATGCGCTCTCGATAGTGTATCGCCGGATATGCAAATCTGCGATAATCCAAATAGTAAATCACTGAAACTGGCTCAATAGTTTGTAATTGTATTATTGCTCCTCGACAGCTATAGCTATAGATTTACAAGCCGGAGAGAGGGATCCGTCAACAAGCTGGTAATGATGCAACATGGCTGTTAATAATCCACTTGTGACAATAATTTACTGAACGATCGATAATTTACATTCGGGTAGAGATCCGACAATCCTTCTACATGTTTATTTAACGTCGGGATTGCCTTTATTTAAATTACACATTCCTTCTGTTTCAAAATCCGTCGCGCATTATAGTCCTAAAATTCCGTAAAGCGCAATTAAAACGATACCGATGTACGAGAATAATTAATATGTTCATAATGCAAAACACACACACACACACACACACACACACGCGCGAAATGATACCACCAGATTTATTTACGCCGCAATGTAATTTAGTAAACAGAAGCGCGGTAGAATCGCATACAAAATCTCCTGTTATATGAATATATATGCTGTATATTTTGGAGATCATTTTGACAGTACTGCAATTTTTATTTATTCGCCGGAGGAGTGCAATGTGTTTTAGATTTTAATATTTTAATCTAAATTACATGCAGAGGCGACTGTGCATTTATTTGCTGTCGGTCGACTTCTTTATGCTTCTTTATTTATCCTATTTTCAAGCGCTCTCTCTCTCTCTCTCTCTCTCTCTCTCTCTCTCTCTCTCTCTCTTTCACACTAAAATGCAACCTGGATTCGGATTTAACATAATTTGAGGAAATTATGCTCGGAAATCGTGTTCGCTATTTGCCCGTAGAAATGGTTGCGCTCACACACGTGTGCGCGCACAGTTTCATAAGCGAGTTACCATGAAATACAAATGCACATACGCGAGTCAAAGCTTTCTCGTCGACGATTTCAAGATTTAATATCGCGGTCGCTGATTAAATAATTTTAAAAAATTGCGAGAGAAATCTCTGAACATATCCTAATGTATAACTTCATATTGTATATATTGTAATAATATATTGTAAAATTTTTCAGTAAGATAAAAAAAAAGGGTGCGTTGTGTCGTTTCGTTGATTTTATGCGTGATTTCATGCGTCGGATTTCCGAGTTTAGAGAAACTCACATACATACATGCTACTCGGAGAGATTCAAATAACGTAAAATTTCATTCGGGAGACCTGAATAAGGCAAACCCTCGAGAAGCCCTTGAACGGAGCGTCGTAACTGGTTTATTAAGTGCAACATTACATAGCTGGGGTTGCGAAACCGACTGCCATCGAAACTGGCAACTTAATTGCTGGTTACCAACTACGCCGCTCGCGAAAACCGTCGGTTTCTAGGGAAATTCGCGGGGAAGTAAATACAATGAGATCCCGTGCGCCTTCAATGCTCCTCCCCCAAAGTGCACTCTATAGGGATCATTACTTTCGGTTGGAAGGGCCACTAGAAGTATTTTATTCCCCAATAAAAGTCAGGCAGAGCGACGCTCGTTGAGAATCGAATCGCTGATATTCCGCGGAACGATTGTAGCTCAATCCTTTTATGTATCTGATTGTAAGTCTCTCTCTCATATAAGGGCGCGTCCCAATATACTTCACGTAAACGCGGTTTGAAGTTTGTTTCGTAGTTATATATCGCTTCATATTAAAAGATAGAGGTGTGCGAATCGTTCGAATTCGAATCGAATCGAATCATTGCGGGTTCGATTCGAGTTCGTTTTCGAATCAAAAGGATTCGATTTCGAATAATTCGACAATTTCGAATCGTAACTGGTTCGATTTCGAATCGATCGCATCTTTCGTGCCGCCTCATAGACCTATTAAGAATAATTATTATTAATTATTATTACTTATTAAGAAAGTTTAATTATAATCTTATTTTTCATTAAAGTCTGAATGATTGTCTTCTTAATACACATTTATCATATATCAATATTTTCTGATGACACCTTTAAAATAGAAATATTAATTTTATTGCAAGTCGTTTCGAAATGTATATTATGAAACTTGAACATTCAACGTTTAATATCTCTTATAAATTTTCTATCACTTAGCGCAGCACTCTCCTTGTTATTAGTGACACATTTCTTCAGAGGAAGTTATGCAACGATTTATCTTCTTGGCCATTTTAAAAATAGACTTCTAATGTCATTGAAAAAATATACTTTGCTACATTCAAATTAGCATGTAGCATGAGATCAGTGAAGTTCGATTAGAATTCGATTTGTATTCGAATTAAAAAGATTCGATTCGATTCGAAAAAATTTTTAGAGATTCGATTCAATTCGAGTTCGAGTATATTTTCAGAGATTCGGTTCGATTCGATTCGATCGTACAAAACCATGATTCGCACATCTCTATTAAAAGACCCCAAAATATACCGCAAGCTAGCATTTTTAATTCTTCGTGTGCGTATTTGTATATAATTAATCAAGTTTTAGCGAAAAAAATAAATATTGAAATAAAACATCAAACCTGTATATTTTACTTAACGTTCTCTCTCTCTCTCTCTCTCTCTCTCTCTCTCTCTCTCTCTCTCTCTCTCTCTCTCTCTCTTCGTCAGAAAAATAATTGAGAGAGACTGAAATATACTCGATTAATTAATAAAGCTTAAATATCGTTGGAAAAATCGTTCCTCTTAAATCACGTCTCCTAATAACAGGGTTCTCTTCGGGCAAAATTCTCGGGAGAGACATTCCAGCATCCCTTCTCAGTTGCACTCCTTTCTTTGCTTTCGCGCGACCGCGACCGGAGAATGGATCGTGTTTGAGAGCGTTAAGTTAATATTTACATTTACCTAGGATAGAGAAGCCGTACACGACGGATATTACACGCTCGATCAGCGTAACGCTGATACAGAGCGAACTCGATAACACTATTCCGCCGACGGGAAAATAAACTAATTAGTCCTCTGACAGCACCGTTTTCGGGTATTTCGATATTCTGACCGCAAATTTACCACCAGCGATACTACTGGCAGAGATGACGGTGTATAAAATGGCAAGAGAAAGAGAGAGAGAGAGAGAGAGAGAGAGAGAGAGAGAGAGAGAGAGAGAGAGAGAGAGAGAGAGAGAGAGAGAGTGAAAACTCTACCCTCACGAACTCTATCCTCGATTTTTCTACCTAACCTAACCTAACCTAACCTAACCCTAACCTAACCCTAACCTTTAAAAAAAGCATGTCCGTTTTTTGTACCAGGGAGGGATATATCACCAGAACGACGGTTCGTCGAATTTCTCCTCCGGGGGTGGCGAAGAAATTTAGATATTTAACTTCGTTCGCCGCACGGCACGAGTTTCCCCATCCAATGCGGGACTTAAATTATCCCGAGTCCCTCGGGAGACTGGGGCGAAAAAGGATCGAATAGGTTAACCGATGTGCCGCAAGCGTCCTCGGGACTGGCACTAAATTAGATAATGAAGCAGACATCCCCCGCCCACCCTCTCGCCCTCCCGCTATCTAGCACGGCCTGCTCGGCTATGCGGACTGTGCCGGCTGAAGTGTATCACTTCTGATAATCCGCCTTGCTTAACTCAATAAAAGCGGCGTCGCAAAGTGTCGGAAAGTCTGCAGAGCTTCTGCAGATTAAGAGCTTACTAGGTTTCTCGTTACTTCCGCTAGTTACGGACCCGTCTATTAACGATTCGCTAAACATATACGGAGAAGCTTATAAATATTTTATATCGACATATACTCTCTTTTATATACATGTATATATATATATATACATATATATATATATAATACATACATATATATATATAATGTAATATATATATATATATATATATATATTACATTAGAAAAAACACGACGCGATCGTGACATCATAATATTCCGTCATTAATTAGCGGGGAGGACAAGCACCCCCTCACCACCCCCTCACCACCCTCTCACCTCCCCTCTCTAGTAGGCGCTGAATTATCGGACACACAAAGAAATATATCAGACAAAGTTTACGGCGCCGAGTGAAAGGTTTATTACGATGTAAATTATATTATTAAGCAAATTACCAGAGAGACGCAAACGTCGGAACCGCGCGAGCGAAGCGAGGCGCGAGAGAGCGCGCGTCAACTTCTAACAACATTACAGCTACGAAATTCGTAATTAGGAGCGGACAAAAGCAGAAAATTGAACGCGCCCGGCGTGCATCGTTCGCGCAAAGGCGGAAATCCTCTTACTGAACTACACATCGGCGGAAAGATGGCGGTTTCTCTCTCGTTCTCGCAATTTCGTCGTCGCATAAGTTTCGCGACGATCCGGTCGCGGCGAGAGAGAGAGAGAGAGAGAGAGAGCCGCGAGCGATCGCTATTCGGAATTCTCCTTGTCGGAATTGTCCTTACCCGGGAATTATACTCTTGCATCACGCGCCCGCTCCTCCAATCTCTTATCTAATAATATCTTCGGAAAACTCACGGAAATATCGTTTCGTTAATTATCGCCGCTACCGAATTTATTCGCCCTGATAGCAAACGGCAAGAGATTCAGAACAACGACATTAAGTAGTTTGGGGTATAAAAAGGGGGTGAGGACGACGTGCTTCGATGGACGCGCACTCGCTTTCATCTTTCGGCTCAATGATTGCGACCTCGGGTTTTTTGCAGTGGAGCTCGAATTTTTTCCGCGACATTGAACCCTCGAAGCGCCTCATCACTTTTGATACAGTGACATCGACACTGAAAAAATTGCATTCTCGAAGCAAGAGAACTGTATACTATAAAAAATCCCTCTTAACAGATATCCTTCAGTGTTTGTAGAACATCCTGTGAAACTAAGAATATATTCTTTGTGTGTGTTAATAATAAACAGTCGTATATGTTTTTCTATGCGGACCGTTCATTTGGCCTTCTATGGTCACATTGTTGCAGCAACGTATATGATTATATAGTGTTGCAATTTACAGTGCAGTGCAGTGTTTGTCACTGAATGGTTTTAGTTTATTAGAAGAATGGACGAGGCTAATAAGTGGCTCGAAAAAGAAGACTTGAACGACTTAAAAAGAGTGTTCACTTTGTACCTTTGTTAATGTAAAAAAAAAAAAAAACAAATCCTATTTCTAAATTTTTATAAATTAGGAATATCTGATACTAATCTTTAGAGGATTCCCCTCTTAAGGTACGAGGATCTTTTTGACGCCTATTTTAGAACGGGATATTTTAAAAATAAGCGGGAAATTCCTAAAATGAGAATACAATTTTTTTTCAGTAGATATATCCTTTGTCGCATCGGACAGAACATAATAAAAATATCAAATCACAGCGAATATAATTTATATTTTATATCATCTCGCGCACACACACACACACACACACGCACGCATTCTAAACTTTCATTCGCGAGAGAGAGAGAGAGAGAGAGAGAGAGAGAGAAGCGGCGCTGTGCTTTTTAAATAATGAATTCTCTTTTCCTCAAAATTCGGGAGGATGCATGAACGCTCGTTTTGCGCCCTTCGTCCCTACAGCATCCACGCAATGGCCGCGATAAATATGAAGTAACTTCCGACAGTCTGGACCGCAAAATGGCTCGGCCAGAGCTTAGGATGGCGCAAGAAGAAGAAGTGTTATTGTCTTCGTGGGAATTAGCGGCGACTTAATGCCGGGAATTTTCGCCCCGCGACCGACTTGTTCCACCCTCGTACGGATCGATCTCTCGCGTTTCTCAAGGCATGTCACGTAACAACATCGGGGTAAATCCGAGACCGACGCGTCGCCGTTGTTGACGAGAAAATTTCGCGATTCGCATAAATTTTTTATGCATATAACGCCGGAGAGAGACGATCGAGAACTTTTGTCGTGAAGCGACTCGCGGAAACTGAAAACTCCCCGCCGGGAGAGAATTGCCGACGGCTTCATAAAAATCGTTTTCGTTTGTCGAATAAATGTAAAAGTATCGCATAATATTAATCGAAATATTCTCGACGACGCGACACGCGAAAGCATTAGCTTCCCATTACGGCGATGTCGCGAAATTAACTCACCATTAAGCCTTTACTTTCAAGATAGGGAATTAACCTTGAGACTTGGAGGATAATCCTTTAATAAGCTAAGAGCCTCTTTGTTAACTAATAATATAGAAATGGATAAAGATTATCCGTCTCTTCAACGACATAAAGACGCGCCTCATTAACGTCGGCTATAAACTCATCAATGTCATCTCGAAGAATCGGGGACAGCGGATTATCTCGACATCTCGAAATTAGCTTGTCATTCGGCTATTCATCGTAGCAGCGACATGTGTCCGAGCATCGTCCCTCTCCCTGATAAAGATGATTCGACACAATAAACGTCGTGGAGAGGATGGATGCGAGACGATAATCGAGGCGTCTCAAAATATCCCCTCGATCAGCGGATTCGCGATGCGAGATTGATTGTTCTAGTCAGACGCTTGAAATTTCTGCCCGCAAAAATGGAAAGAGGAAATTACACGCCCGAGTCGAAGAACACCTGCCTCTCCATCTGGATTATTCCCCGCAGAAGGCGCGCATAAAAATTAGAGTAATTTAAAAATGAGAGAGTTCATCTCTCACAGACCGTTCTCTCTCTCTCTCTCTCTCTCTCTCTCTCTCTCTCTCTCTCTCTCTCTCTCTCTCTCTCTCTCTCTCCCTACTTTGAGCGCGAGCAAGAATATATTCAAATTAAATTTTAATCTTTAATGCGCTTTAAATTCTCCCTCATTTTGATATTTAAATATTTAATTGCACTCCCGCTCTCCTCTCCTTGAAACACAGATATTTTGCACATTTCCATTTTAAACATTTAATATCCCCGCCGGTGTACAAGCACTAACCACGTCACGCATTTTGTCTCCGAAGAACGAGCCATTAAATACCAAACGTTGAGCGATATTGGGAGCTCGCAATTTCTTTGTAATATCTTCATTAGCATAATTTCTTTATCATAATACATCTCCCCTATCCGTCTATCTATTCATCCATCCACTTTACCGGAGTTAAGCTCGACATGCACGTAAAACATTCACACCCGCCACTACACCGTCGATGCTCGCACATGTACGGCGCGATGATGTCGGGAATATCCTCTGTTCTCTCTCTTTCTCTCTCTCTCTCTCTCTCTCTCTCTCTCTCTCTCTCTCTCACCCCGTTCATCCCCTCTCTTGGGACGCGTGCACTTGATATCTATGCATGAGTCGCACACGCGTGACACGCTCGAGCGTGTCGCGACGACACGCGAGCGCAGCGTGCAGGATCACGTAGCGGAGGCGAAGATCCATACGTGTGAGTATGAGTGTGTGTGTGTTCGTGCGCGCGTATATCTACGAAAAGGGTAGTTAGCCGGTGCTCGATGGTTGCGGCGGATCGAGGGTGCCGCTTCCAGCAGTAGTGGTAGATGGTAGTAGTGTGGTGGCCCAGGATCGATCCAGGGACCACGGCATCATCCTCCAGCCCTCAACGACCGACTCAACCCGGCCCTTTCCATCCCCCGAAGCTTCGGGAGGGTAGCCACCCCTCTCTCTCTCTCTCTCTCTCTCTCTCTTCCCCGACCCGCGATCGCCTTATGGAGAGCTTCTCTCTATCAGTCTGCACAAATAAAGCCTGCATACGGAGCGTGAGGGTATGCAAAGGATTCAAACGGGCCTGTGGCACTGTGGAAATGGAAAAGAATGACTTCAAAGGGCGCTTAAGGGGTTGCCGTGTCCCGAAGAAGGTGATATGGGAATCTGAGAATTCTGTGCGCGTTAGTTGCGCCCGTTTGAAACTAGTCAAGTAAGGTTCTTTGTCCATCCCCCGGACTTAATCGTGAATTCGGTGAATTAATACGCAATATATATAAATAATCAGTAACATACATGATATTTTGTACGAGATAAAAACTTGCAGATTCTAGAATTCTTTTCGAATAGAGGTTTATTTCAATCGATTGGTCTCCGATTCTTCAACGTGAGAACCTCGCACTGAGACATTATTGTCATCTTCACTAATCAATCTAGACATGTGCACATAAATTAAAAAAAGAAACGCACCGATATAAACAAGTCTTTTTCTCGTTTAATTAGAATATCAGAAGCTTAAGTTGCTAGGTGCCGGATGCATCTTGCTGAGTACAAAATATATAAATATTAGCGCGAAGGAGAAGAAAAACGTCGGAATAAATAATAATCTCAAGGTATATTTCCAAGATAAAATTAAAGGCAACCTTTTTTTTGAGGATTAATGTCTCAAGTGGTGAAAAAGATGTTGAAATACCTGCGATGGTCGATGGTTGGTTAGCCGCGCTGCCATTTCCTTCGACCGCCGCTTGCCGGAAAGCCCTCTCTCCCTCTCTCTCTCTTTCTCTGTGAGCGAACGGGCTCTCGGGCGTGAGAGCGGCAGGCCTCTCGATCCGACGGGAAAGCTCTCTCGTCAAAATCCTCGCCGACGCGAGCGGATTCGAGCAAACCGACTCAGCCAATAAAAGAACCGTTGCGAACGGATTCGACGGTTTCCCGATATGTAATTTCCCGCGGCGCGCAAAAAAAAGGGGAAGAAAAGAGAAAAGAAGAGAAAAAAGGACGAAAGAAAGCCGAGGAAACATTTCCGCCGTTTATTCCGACGAGTGACCTCACAAATGAGGCAATCGCGCGGGCTTAAGCGACGCGAGTCGAGTTTATCGCATTTCGAATATATCGAGTACTTTGAAGCTGCAAATGATAAAAAACAAAAACCGAGTCCGAGAAATAAATCGAAGTGGTTAAAAAAATAAAAAAAAAATAAAATAAAAACACCGAGTGTACATTCGCGTGCTTGCACGAATGAGATCGCCGCGACATCCGGGATAATCCCTGTTGTAACTCTCGAAATATAAACCGACGATAGAGGTAAAAATTATTTATCGTATCGCGGCGCAGCGAGCGATAATAGTCGGAGGGAGGGTTAACGCAATTTGAAGCCGCCGAACATTAAGAGGGCGCGCGCCCCCGACGACCTAACACATGTTGTAGGCAAGAAACGCTTACGCGAGACTCTAATGGCCATCCGCTGGGTTATCGTTCCCGGATCAAGAACTAATGCGATTGCCGCGAAACAGTCGGAAAGTAATAGCACATAGTTCGACATTGTCGAACGTTTATCGACTTTAGCCACGAGAACGGTTTCCAAGCCGTTAAAATAATTGCGACGTGCGCGCGGGGGGAAAAGAACGTTTTTCAGAGCGAATTTTCGCGGCCGATTAGAGCCGGGAACGTGCAATATCCTCTCGAGGAATCTAAATCAAGCCGTTGCGTGGCGGCAATCTCGCCGGCCAGGTTAATGCGCGATTTGCGTGGAAACGAAATGCGATACGTCGCGTTTAAGCTCAAACTGAAAGGGGGGAAGTCTGGGTCTGAGCACCCTAGTCCCTTGTGTGGGAATATCAAGGAACCACGCAATAGTTTCCTGAGTAAAGGACTCCGATCCACCGCCCTTTCCCCTCCTTTCGTCAGACCGTTTTCTCGGAATGCCATTTTACGGCAGTTCGCAGTGAATTCTCGTGACGTGAATCTAAAAAACGGCTGCGCCGAACGTTGGGTTTCGTGCACGCTTCATCGCGTTGTAACCTTTGTAATATCGATCGTGACAATCGGTAAAATTCGATATTTATTTATTTTCCCTCTATAACTGTAGACATATGTCTATCTAACATTCTCAGAGGAAACACTTAATTAAACGTAGAACAATGACGAGTCCCCAATTGATATCTGTGCGCCCGATTATGGATCGTGTGATGCTCTAGACACCCTGTAGCTCAAACTTGGCGTAGGACACACACATCCGCAAGCTTCCCCAGCGTAACCGCGAACTTTCTCGTCAGTCTTCGTGGGAACTTTCGCCTGCGTTTCAGCTCTTCTTCCACAGCTCCGCAAAAGGTTAAATAATGGGTCTCCGCATGACGGTCGATTAATAATCAGAGGATCACCGGACGATTATCTCGGCGACGCAAAGTAGAAATATATATATTTGTGCTCCGACACAAACAAAAAAAAAGAAACATCAACGCGCTACAATGGCGAACAAATAGAGACACGTTCTTTAATCATCAACCTTGTCTTGGGCGTCGCCTCTGATGATAAGTAAAACTCGCTGATCGAACTCGAATAAATTCTTTTCCAGGAGTGCTGAGGCGCTTTGTGTCGTCAACACGCAAGCTCGCCTCTTCGTCTTTTGCTCAAAAGGGCAAATTTGTTCTTTCGCTCAGCAATTCAATTAAAATCCATAAATTGAACTAGAGAAATGTTGAATAAAATATTAATTGGGTAAAACAATTTCTTTAAAAACAGTGTCATATCTTGTAAATAAAAAAGTTTGATAAAAAAATTCAAATACTCATGTTTGAAAGAATACGGATTTTATTAAAGGATTAGATAAGATATCAGTGATTCCTCTCCTAGAATCCGTCGGACGGTATATTCATTACATCCCGAACCTCTCGTGAATTGCAGCGAAACTTACGAGTCGAGAGTGCGGTTCTAGTAGTTTATACCGAGATGCGGCAAGCCAGTGGCAACTCTCATTACGCCTTACAAATAGTATCCTGAACTTATGGCTGATTAGGACAAATGGAAACGGGGCTTTCCCGGCGGACCGCGCGAACGCGTTTTATGAGCGTTGCTGTGTTAAATCGACCTCGTTACAGCGAATACGGCGAGAGAATAACGAACGTGGGCCACGTGGCCCCCAGCTTTTCGCCGGGAGAAACGGTTGCTAGGGTGACATGGCGTTGCTGTATGTCCCCGTGGGAGTCCTCGTACGTCTTTCAGGGATTACCGCTTCATTACCGCGCGATTAAAGGCCTCGCCTAGCCAAGGGAAATTTCTTTCTCACCCTCGCTCGAAGGACGTTGTAAAACGAGCGGATGCCTTACTTCGACCCCGTCGCGACGTGGCGGGCCACCGATGATATTGCAGTCGATTATCATCTAATTAGGGTGCGACGACGGCGTCGCCGCAGCTTGCAACCATGGAGAAGAGGGGAGGGATTCCCCCCCCCCTCTTTCCCTGCTGGTCTAACCTTCCTCCACCCAGTTTCAGATAAGAAAGACTTTATGGGATGGTGGGGCGGCGGTGTCACTGGGGTCAGGATGCAGCTTGTAAAAGCCCTCGTTAAGGTCTACATCGTGATTACGTACATCCTCCCTCTTACCCTTTCCCGACATTTTCAAGACTGATCTTCATCGAGGGGGATTTCCTGTAATCGGACAAGCGATTAATTCCCGTTCCGTAAACGAGAGTCCCGGGTGTTGTTGATTTTTAACGTCCCGCAAACGCGAGAGGAAACACGTTCCCGTTTCCAGCTCTTCTGAAAATTTCTGAATTTCAAGTAACGTTTCGAAGACGCGGCATAAATTGCGAGCTGCACCGTTGATTTTATTAGCACGCCCCTCTCGATGGAAGGTTTACGTAAGGTGAAGAGTATTCGGGCGCGAGAGACTGGAAACCATTTTTCGCGGAGATGGAAAAGCGCTTCGAGACTCGAAGCAAATCTTATATATTGCGAATAACGTTTTTTACTATTCCGTAACCTAACTAATCTGCAAAATTATCGGAGTTGAGTTATTCATTCGATGTGTCACTCAAGAAGCTGTCACGCGATAATGGAGGACTGCTTCATCAAATCCTTTACGAGGATCAAAATGGAAGGTGAATGGACAGCTTCAAGCTCTCGGAATCCAGATGTATCCGATAGGATGATAAAAACGAACGATCTAATCCTGCGCACCGGCGCGGCTTCTTTATCCTCTCGCGGGGGACATCTTCATCCATTTTCATGGAAGGAAAAGCGAGCGCGCCTTATGGAAACCCTCTGTCAAGGGATAATAAGGCCCGCATACCAAGCACGAAGAGTATGGCATGTCGTTAAACGACCTCCTCGACTTTCCCCTCCCCGAAGAATTTTCTTCTGTTCTTCTCGTCTCCTTCCCCTTGCTCGGTTACCGTAGCTGGAAGAAAGGGAAAGAGTGAATGGAGAAACGGTGGGTGCAAGAACACCTGTATTTCGACGAAGGATAACGATTATCGCGGCAGAATGCTTCGGGATACGGCGTAGCGCAATTTTTCTAGAATATCCAGCCGCGGAATTCCACAAAAAGTCGCCGCCTCATGAAATTATATAGTGGCGTTAAGTTATGCGGGGAATCTTTTTCTTTCTTCTCCCTCTCCTCGGCACACGACGTGGGACGATACGACGATATTGCGATAAGAATAGAGGAGAGAGACTCGGACGCCCCGTCCATAGCGGAATTTGCGGCATCAAGAATTCGCAAAGCTAAAAATTTTGCGAAAGACGCCAAGATTGTCTGATATTAAAAAATTTAGAAATGTCAAAATATGGAAAAATCTTAGAACGCGATCGCGCAGTACGTTGGAAGAATTCGAGAAAATGCGACTAAGGACTCTCTTATATAGACTTCAGAAATATTTCAGAATATATTCCTCGCGCTTAATACGAATATATACGTCTCGGCGTGTCTTATCAACGTCTTTACGCTTATTCCGGGGACACTATTCGGGTATATGGCGTATCATATTCTCGCACGTCCAAAGAGAGAACTCCGGCTCCCCGGTTAAGCATTCCGTCGCGAGGTACACGTCGGCTTTTATGTAGCTACACGCTATTTCGTCGGGCAACCCTTCGGTCTTACGAGCCCTTTCTCGTCGTCCATTACGGGAAAATGGGGCGCGCGTGCTAAGTGTCGCGCAACATTTCCCCGCTTTCGCGCTCTAATGACTCCTAGCGACACTCCGATTCGCCCAAAGCTCGTATAAATATCCTTTTCATCAGTCTATTCTGAAAGATATTGAGAAAATGATTCGTACATTATCAAATTGATGCTTAATATATTTTCGAGTAGAATGCAAACGTTGAACATCGATCGCTTTCCGTCAAATTTTCATTGGAGGAAAGTACTATATTTAAATTCCTTTAAAAAAAAAGTACGATCTGCTATTAAAACCCATTAGACTCTAATACGGCTAGAGATTTCCAAGCTAATTTTTTCAAGCTCCTTTTATTTCTAATCGGGGATTACTCGGCCCCCCGGAAGAACCGCGCTGAATTCGTCTCGCAGGCTTGCGCAAGGCACATTTGTCTTCAGAATTTGTGCCGTGGGTCCTCGGGGATCCTTCCTCATCATCTACCGCCGACAAGTGGGTCGCACGTGCTGAATGTTACAACAAGCAACATCTCGTGGTTTTGCGCCTCGCTTGGCAATTTTGACAGACGGTGAACATTTGCCGAATAGAGAGCGCGATAAATAATATGAAGTCAGTTATTTTATGTGATAGCTTCGAAAATAATGATACCTTAATAATCGTATGATTTATAAGTTATATTTTATGTATGTACCTGTAAATTAATCATACTCTATTATTAACTAAATGTGTATAGAAATAATTACTAAGATAATATAAATTGAAGATGATTATTCTCGCGCGTGAAAATGGAGAAAACGCCATCCGCCCGAAGAACAGTTCCTGATCGCAAAAGTCAATAATATTCGCGGCAAACAGGAAGATGGGGACGAACACCGGATGACAAATTCTGAATGGCTGACTTATCGTGTCGAAGCTACACGAGGCGATAAACGTCATGTCAGTCAAGCGGCTGACCCCACCGGGGTCATCGTGGCGTCAAAATCGATCGATGATGACGTTATCGAGAACAATGACGTTGACGTTCAGTCTCGTCTGTCGGCGGATACGAGGCTATCGTATCGACGATGACGACGATGATAAGGAAATGAAGGAGATGGAATTCCTTGGAAACGTTATATCTCCGAGAATAGTAGCACAGATCGTCGTACAATTTCAATTTTAATTTTTTTCGAGCTCGCTCTCTCATCTCGAGATATTTAAGTCCAACAAAGTTTGCGAAAAGAATGCCGCTATAATAAAAACTTTTATTCGGGAAAAATTACTTATCGCGAAATATTCGGAAGAAGATGCGTAAATAAAGAACAAAACATCCCGTTTATTCGCTTAAACTCTCATCTTAACATCATATTTTTCGCGAAAGAAATACCAACTTTACAACTGATCGCTCTCTTATTAATTCTCCGCCCCGCTTTGTTGTTATTAAAAATAAAAATTTCAAGTACGAACGCGCGATCATTAAAATCCTCTTCCGTATAATATTTCCGCGCGATTCCCTCTTCAGAGAGAGAGAGAGAGAGAGAGAGAGAGAGAGAGAGAGAGAGAGAGAGAGAGAGAGAGAGAGAGAGAGAGAGAATCACTCATCTAGGTAGAGATAGGAGAACATATATTCGATTTCTCGTTGATATAACAGCGAATATTTTCGTGCGTTAAATGGAAGCACGATCGCGTATCATAATTAACTGCGTGACGCAAAATAATAACGCGGCACGCGTGCTGTTACATCCATTTCCTACCAATTCCGGGATATATGTACATATAATCCATCGTTATCGCAGCTTCTGCGCATTAAGTAATGGACTAATGGAATGATGTAATAAGATAATGGAACGCGATTCTCGTTCTGTTCTCGCTGGACGTCGACGCATTACAGCGGAAAATGTGTCGCGTCGCTGTTCGTGCAAATTTCTATTATTAAACCTTCTCTCAACTCGTTCGATCCTCATTCCTAATTCGTTCCAACTTGTGCCTCCAAGTTCCCACATTTTCACTCTGTCGCGTATTCTTATTTCTTCCACCAGAGGGAGCAGATGTCGCAGAATTATTTATTACCTTAACCTCTCTTTTTGCCTAACATATCACACGCCAAATGTACGATTGTATCTCGAAATGAGAGTGGTAACAATTTTTCCGTCTCTCCATCTATCGCTCGATATCCTCGATACGCACATCAAGATATATTCAGGAGCATCCCCATTACGTCCAAAGTCGGAAGTTGCGCTCGCGACGCGTGCTGAGCGTTCGTGCGGTTTCCGCGGCCGTCGCGGCATTTACGCTCCGTTTAAGCCGCGCCCGCGATAACCGCCCCCGTTGTAATTTGCGGAATCATCTCTTACACCGCTACTTCGCGCGACGAACCTCTAAACGCGGTGAAACAGAAATTGCCAAGAGCGAGGCATCGCACTGCTTTCAAGTATTAATGGTTCAACTCCAAACGACGAATGTGCAGCAAAATATTTGATTTGTGAAGGATACATATTTCATATTTTCCTTTCGAACTTTTTTTTTTTTGTAAACGAATCATATAGTTCCGTAATGTTTTAGATATTGCAGTAAACAAAAACGTCGAAATAGTAGACGAAAAAATTTAGACGAAAAATTGGAGCGCGCAGGGTCGTTTATATGTAAAACGACGAACAACAATTTCTGTTTGACGCTGGTGCTTTAACGTACACACTCCGCCGACATGTAAATTACAAAGAACCTTTTACACTTATCGCGAGGAAGTAAAGTTACTGTCGGAGCGATTGCGCGTAACGTAAAATTAGAAAGAGAGTAGCGATCGTAAGAAGGGGAAACTTTTCTTTGGATGCGTCAGCGGTTTCCGAACAACTTCGACTACCTCTGTTCCCGATCCGCAGCCATCGGAAAAACTCACATCGATCAGTGAAATCGCTCCAGGAATCCCGGAAGCTGTTTGTCTTATATCTTCGTAGTACCCGGTCTGTCTGTAATCAAATAGAAGTAGTCGCAGGTTTCGTTCAATCGAAAAGGTAGCCACAGTGACGTCGCCACGAGACGACATGCAGGATGTTACGCGCATCCAAAGTTAATATCAATTTAAAGTCATTAAAAAAATTCATTTTAAAAAACCCTATTTTGACTCTGAGTACATTGTACAGTCGAACTTATTTCTTCCGGAAGGATTTGTACCAAATTTTGACCTTTTCATAATTGTAAACTCATGGAGATAAAGAAGATAAAGAAAGACGTAAGGGGAATAATTTGTCGCCATCTTGGATAGAAACACTCATTGACCAGTTATTACTGGAAAAGTAGGTTATTATTATTATTGGTTAATACTGGAAAACACTAATGCATTCAAATATAAAACGAGTTCCTAAGCAAGATGACCGTGATTGAATCCCTTAGGTCTTATGTCTTAGGAAGAAGTTTATATAACTATGTTCTTACCATATCTTCTTATCTTCATGTGTAAACTCTAAAATATAGCCTATAAGAAAATACATATCTATCCAATCATAAGATCATTATCAAAAAGTATGAAAAAGAATGTGTAAAAAATATTCTATTGTTGTTCGATTATAATCCTTGGCCACTCGTTTTCAATATTTTTTGCAATCGTATATTCTTCTCTATTACTTGCTCAATGTCGTTAGAGACACGCGATATATTCTCGAAACAATCCGTATACACAACTCGTCTGCGGTCTTGCTCAATCGTGAGGTATCCGGGCGTGACTTCATATTGCGTTACACTGAGGGTGAAATCTTCCCTCTAGCCGCGGATATTTGCCATCCAATAACATCTCTGGTATTCCCCGACGCCGTCTGTTTTTTTTTCTTTTTTTCCCCGAAATAACGAACGCGCCGGCTTTCTCCACCCCTCGCGTCGAGAAAGGATCTCCTTTTTCACCGCTAATTACGCCGCCATTCGACTCTTCTCTATGGGACCCATGTTTTCGTTTGTAATTTTTCGCAATTAGAGAACGCGTGAGAGCTTTAGCGAAATTGACACCGCCGGCATTTTTTCACAATATTTTCGCATTTATGTGGAGTATTAAAGGAACGGTGAAAAGAAAAGATATATTAGAAAATTCTATAAATAAAACAAATATTATTTGTAATTATCTCAAATTTTCGATTACACTGTTGAAGTCTAATTTGCTCTTGAGGATAACGATTCAATGGGATCCAGGCATCTCTTAATAATATTGAATTTGCGGATGCTGATAGGTGTAAATGCACGGCTCGTAACCATTGGCTCATCCAATGGTAGGAGAATCAATCGATGGCGTACGTTCAGTTCGAGATCGTCGGAGTGACGAAAGCCGAGATCCGAAATTATGCGATCGACTCGTCGCTCGCGGCTGCTTGTCGATACGCGTTTCAGCTTTGGCTTCCACACGCGCGTGTCGAGACGTGCGATTTGCAGGTTAAATTAATCATCGCGGATGATCGATGCGAACGGAACGGGCGAAGAGACGAGCTACTTCGTGGTACATTGAAGCGCCGTTCGTATCAATTCCCGCCGATTACTCCAACGTGGCAAAGGCTGGCGTAGAATTTCCGAGGAAATTCGAGGGATATTATTACCGACACGAGTCGGAGAGAAACCAAATCTTCGACACTAAGTAGAACGACGATACGAATGTTAGCTCCTGTTATTTCTATGCAGGAAACTATGTATGTATCTTAAATATTAGAATTTTTAAAGGTAAAAAGTACACACACGTGTGTGTTATTTACGTTTTGCTAACTTTCGGTATGCCGTGATATATATATTTAAACGCGTGAGACTCGTAGTTTAATTATATTCGTACAAGTACGGATTTAGTCTCGTATTCCGAGAGTCCGGACCTAGAAAATAATCTGCCTCCACCGTCGCGTATGGAAATTTCGCGAAAAGCTGTCGCGAAATTTCGTAGCGAGAGCGAAATCTTCGTACTCGCGGCTTGAGAGAGAGAGAGTGAGAGAGAAAGAGGGGGAGAGAGAGCTTCGTGCTTTTGCGAATTTAACCGCGAAATAAAGATCTCGCCCCAAGAGAAACGTGGCTCTCTGGGCAACACGCTTCGCCATAACGTTCTTGATTTATATTGCGATCCTGGGCTTCGCACGCAAAAAGAAGTTAATTACAAATGGCTCGAGTCTAGCGATGGGATTAAGTATATCTTACAAGTAGGTTCGAATTTATTTGCATAATTTCGAACTCTCTATGATTTTGAAAAAAAAAAAAAACAGTACTTTCAAGTAGACTCGAACCCGAACGAGATAGGTTCGAACCCTCTATTAGTACCTCGAAGAACAAGAGCAGTACTTCCAAGTACATTCGAACCTTAATCAAATATGTAATCGAATCGTTTGTGAGTACTTATGAGAAATTATGGGTACTCAATCTAAAATTCGAATATAATATATCTTCTAGATTCGATTACTTCGCAAGTACAATATATGAAATATTATTTCTTATGAGTACTATTCGAATCCTAGAAAATGAAACTTGATTATTGGATTCGACTCGGATTTTCAAATACATTATTGAACTTGATCCAATCCCTATTGCATTTTTAATCGCATGTCTTGAAATTCACGTGCAAGAAAAACTTTAAACGTCGCAGAAAGTTTTTCTCCCTGAAAAATTATCGCAGATATCAAATATCCTCTTTGCAATCGAACGCTGCATATACATACGTAGTTACAACGACACGTACGACGATAGTAACGACGCGAGAATGGACAAGGAATTCAATTGGGGCGCGTGTGCGACGATACTAAAATTTAATTTCGCCGTTTATAACAATCCGAATGCGCGCGCACGCGGATATAAAGTTTATTCGCGAAACGACGCCGGGGGTGAGAATAAAGTCGACGTACCGAATGCGGGGCTCCGCGTCGTTTTGTCGATAAAGGCCGAGTGTTGTGTTCCCGCGGGTGCTCAATCACGAAATCGTAAACGTCGAGCGATCCGCAATGATCGATCGATCGCCGCCTTCCATCGCTCGCAATTATTATCGCACGTCGACGAATGACCCGAATAAATTATATCCCATTTTGCATTCCCATCCTGGTCGTGATAAATTCCGCGGCTAATCACCACGTGACGTATATTATTCCTCCACTCGCCGAGTATACATCCATAGGATATTTCAATAATAAGAGACTTGTACGTTTGACGTTCGATATGACTTTCGCCGCGAGAGAGAGAGAGAGAGAGAGAGAGAGAGAGAGAGAGAGAGAGAGAGAGAGAGAGAATCGCGAGTAGAAATAAAAAAAAAGCAAAATCGTGGGCAAAGAAAAGAAAACGAAGAGACGACGATTCGTCGAAAAATCAATGTTCTCGAAAAGGGTGCGCACAGTTTCCATCCCGTTGTACGGATGATATTTATTCGCGCCGCGACCGTAAATCAAAGCGCCTAATTTTTATTTCGCGCGATCGCGAGTCGAACGGCCGTAAATATCTTCCGTACGGCAAATACGGCGGATTTATCACTGTAATTTCGCGTAAACACGACAGTCGGCGCTATTAATTATATCCCGTCGCGTGTTTGATCAAACGACTCGCACGCGCGACTATTCGCTGATCGGCAAACAAGCGAAAAGATTTACTATATGGATTATCGCCGCGACGAGTGCGCATTGATGCATTTTCGCCCTGCGATCCGTCCGACATTTGAGAAAACCTCGTTATTAGTTCAGAATAACTAAGCCCATTATCCCCTCGAAAAGAGGGGAGATAAATCGAGCCTAATAAATTCCGCTCAGTCGTCCGTTTGTGCCAATAAATGGAGGATTCAACTTAGCGAAACAACAATGTAGTCGCGAGTGTGGTTTCTCCTCTATTATTTCGCGCGGAAGCAATTACATCGTAAAACTGGTAACCTTATGCGAAACGTAAAATTACGCGTTGGTTTGAAGCGTTTTATAAAATTCGCAATTTTATAAAAAAGCGAAGTGTCTCTCTCTCTCTCTCTCTCTCTCTCTCTCTCTCTCTCTCTCTCTCTCTCTCTCTCTCTCTCTCTCTCCCGACTTTCGATATTATATTAGTCCTCGAGCGCGAAATTTGCTCGAATACAAATTGCTCGAGGAAAATAACCGCGATGGAACTTTTCTACCGAGCCGGAAACCTTTTTGCCACCCCTGTCCGGGTACGAAAGTTTACACTGGGTAGAAAAAGAGCCATTAAAGTCAGCGCGAAAGAAATTAAAGATACTTTTGCATTGGGGAGTCATCGCGCTTTCCCACGCGAGCTATTGCGCGACTAAGAGCCGCGCTTGCCCCGAGTTTAACTTAACTCGCGCGAATGTAAACCGCATTATGCTGAGACCGGGGGGAATCTAAGGAGAGATCCTCCAGCCGGTAGTCCGAACTGCGAAAGTGCATTTCGGAGCAACAATGCAATTTTCGATTACTTAATATTCCGCGAATATTTTCGCGCCAAGCAAATGCTTGCTACTTTCAAATAATACAGAGTATATGAAAAAAAGTTTTTGTATGTTTAAATATGCTGTATCCCCTCAAAAAAACAAGATATATATATGTGTGTGTGTGTGTGTGTGTGTGTATGTGTGTGTGTACTGTGTGAGAACGAGCCGAAGATTAATGACAAAGCAAATTACATTGCGCCAGTTTTCAGTTTGCAATGTCATTTTGAACGGTCCACTGAACGATGCAAGTACCGAGCAGTCCTGGGCTCACAGCGGGGACGAAACAAAAAAAAAAAAAAAAAAAAGAGCGAAACGGATTCACTTCCACTTCCGGCCACAGAAACCAGGCGAAATCCTCGGCATATATCTATGACATGCGTTACAAATGGATACAGTCACAAAAGTGCGGCAGCTTCATTATTCAGCTTTCGCGAAAATATACAGCGGAATCTACATAATTAAAATTAACTTTCTCTCTGCTTTTCTGTTTGTTAACCATGTCGCGCAAAAATGGCCGGATTTTTTGACCAATTCCCAGGGTATGTTTTAAGAGACGCGGGAGCTGTTGTGAAATACACAGACTGCACGATATTTATACTTTCTGTATACTTTAATTAATTTTGTTCTTTTATAATTAGCGAAACCTCTTTTTCCTCTCGCCGTGTGTTTCGAGAGACAACAAATACACAAGTGACATTTCGCATCCGGAATTTCCCGGATCAATTCGAGAGGGTGATTTTTCCTCGGCGAAAATTTTTTTCACCACCTCGAGGGAATATCCCTCGGTTTCTCCAAAATGTCGCCGTCTCTATTCAAAAGTTCACCCTCGCAAATTTCACTCCCGCTCACCGTCGTCTACCACGCGACTCATATCGTTTCAGATAGGTAGGTACGAACGCGAGCAGGATAAGGTGAACGAGAGAAAACACGGGGAAGTCGAGCGGCCGGGAATCGCTTTTATTTCGCCCTTTTCCCTCTGCGAGACTCCGCAGCGCTCTCTGTAAATACAACGAAACGACGTCATATTGTGTCACTGGTAATGGCCGCTGCTTGTTTATCGCGATGCTCGCATTCAATGGTCGACGAAATGTACAGGGTGTGTCGTCGACCATATCTTCTCCTGGTTACAGAGATTCTCCCGAGAGAAAATTCAAAGGAAAGAGAGCCAAGTCTCCATCGAAAAACCTCCCCTTTCTTTGCCTCCCTCCAATTTAGCCAAATGATGGGTTAAATGGAAGTTTATGACTAGTGGATTAACCCTTAGAAATATTATGTTGAGGCGAGCAAGCGAAAGAAATTCCAAAGAAATAAACGATCTAAAAAATTCGTTGGCAACACAGATGGCGACATTTAAAATTACTACAAATCGAACAGAGGAAAGAAATAAAACTGCTATACTTAGAATGTTTCTTCTATTAAAGAGTTTTGTTTTTCAAACACATTTAGTGAAAAGTTCAAATGTTAATTTTGGATCTCTTATTTCTATGGAACGCTTGCTCGCCTCAACAAAATATTTTTTGGGATTAATCTACTAGTCATAAACTTTCATTTAGCTCGATCGGAGATGATGAAAAAAAAAGGGGAGGAAACTGGCCGCACTCTTTTAAAGGAATTATTTAAATTTACGCGCAACATTGTACATTAAGTGTCGCATATTGCGAGAAGATGTAAATGTATAACGATATCGAGTGTTTTATCTGCGCAACGATTATGTTATCGTATATCTCGATATTAAAACGGAGCATTAAAGAGCATTTTCCATATAAAAGCGCATTCCTTCTCCAATTTATCCGCGTTGTTGCACCCTCGTGCGCTAGAGAATATTTCACGTCATTTTAGCGAAGCATTTCAATTTCGAATCGTCGCAGGGACGTGTTTCCTGCATTTTTACACCAACAGATGCGAAATTCTGCGCGAAATTGCGCGCATGTGCTCCTCGCGCGGTGGTAAGAATTTTTTGCCATTTTGCTGCTGCAATAAGACACGCGTCTATAAGCGGAAGGCAAGCATAAAGACGAGTAGTGGATATTAATATTTGACGGGATAGAAAGCGAAGGAGAGCACTTGGTATTGAGAAAATGCGTTACAGAACGTAGAAAATTTCCGGCAGCTTCTTGAAGTTTATTGTTTCATAAGTTTCACAAGAGAAAATAAACAATATATATATATATATATATATAGAGAGAGAGAGAGAGAGAGAGAGAGAGGGAAATCTACTTATTATTCCAAGGTAAATTCATTTAAAGCAAGTATAATTAGATGGTATAAATATAACGTATATCAGTGATTCGTTTTACTGTAATACGTAAATTAAAAAAAAACTTGTTATTAATATAAACAAGAATAAGGAGAATGTTTTAGCTCTCGACCCAAGTGGCTCAATGCTCGAGCCGACCTAGCAAGAAGATCAATATTATTCTAAAGAAGATAAACTTTATAATTTGAAACAAGGAGTGAAAAAAACACAAGTTTCTTCCTGTCGAAGAAAATCCGAAGATTACGATAAATTTAAAAAATCTTAAATTATAGGAAAAAAAAGAGAGGGTTAGAGCTATTCAAGGCACCTCATTATTATATGTTTCGGCATAAAATTGTGAAATTGCTAGCCTCTAATTCGTAATGGTTCTCTCTATACGGAAATATACGTGAGAGAGAGAGAGAGAGAGAGAGAGAGAGAGAGAGAGAGAGAGAGAGAGAGAGAGATTCCGCCTCTCGAATTTCTGGCGTCTGTCGTTTATTTTGCTTTGTATTCCGCTTCCGTGGAACGTTTCACGAGAAACTGAGAATCATTCATACGTTCAGCAACTTTGCTCATCGCGAGGGATATGTATGTCGACATGAAATAAAGATGCAAGATACGCTGGATAACGTGCCAAGATTCTTCTACGATGTATCGCACTCGGAATGGAAGTAGCACGAGCGAAGGTTAACGCGTACATACACCGGATAAAATATCGTCGGCGGAACGATATCGACGAGAATTGCATTTATACTTGATTCAACGCGGACCCGAACAAGTTCGAGCCGGACAAATTTCGTTTCGATTGTGGAAAAGCTTTCGATCGGTCGAGCACCTTTTGTTCCGAGCGTTATTGACGAACTTCGATCCAAGTTCGAGCCGGCAAACCAACGAGCTTTGTTCAAACTATTGACATATTTCCAATGTTACGCTACTTTCGGGAAACTGCTAACGAGCACATAGATATAGACAGAGCGCGATATATAGATTAAAGTGTGAAACGACTATTATATCGAAGCTCCGTTTTCTGCTATCCTCTCGATCAAACACTTGAATTTTTCTCTCCTTAGATCACGAGATACTCTAGAATCTAGAAAGCCAACGTGTACTCCTAATTGTATAATCTAGAATAAGTTCTTTATGTGAAAAACGCGGCCAATCGCAAAGATGTGCACTGAAAAAATTGTATTCTCGAAGTAAGAGGACTGTATAATACTAAGCTATCAAAAAATGTTTTATACAAAAGTTTTATGGTATAAGAACATCTCTTATTTAATCACATTAATAAAATTTTGAAAAATAATTTTGTTATAAGATTAAGGTAAGAGGATCCTTTTGGCGTCTATTTTAGAACAAGGTATTCTAAAAATAAGAGTGGGAAATTCTTAAAATGAGAATACAATTTTTTTCCAGTGTGCCAGTATGCGATTGCAAAACCGAATGGCAAAGTATGACGTACACTGGTCGACACAGAAAACCGGACGACCGCAGCTTTCGCGGAGTTTGCCGTTAACGGGGGATCCCGGGAATGAAATACTGTTGGCGGCCAGCGTTTTCATGCGGGCGAGACAATTCATCGTCGGCGGTCACCGATGGTAAGAGATATACGGAATACGAGAGAACTGTTGCACCGTAATTATTTCTCTTGATAATATGGAAATTAAAAGGGTTTAACGAGAAAAAACGGCCAAAGAGGGGTTTGCTCTGCCGTGGGAGAATCAATTCCAAACGCGAGGATCTCTCTATCGTGGAAAAAATTAATGCGGGTAGTTTTACGCGCGCGACGCCTCTCCGCACACGAGAACCGGAATGCGAAAATTACGCACTTTGAAGGGCGTGAAATTAATTCACCTGCCTCGTCGCCCCGGCGTAACTGATTTGAAAGCAGCTTTTCATGGGGTGTAGCAAATTGATATTTTTTTTTTTTATTTCGGTGCGTTTCTCATCCGCTCTCCCGTATCGGAATTTTGCGAGGGTCGCGAGGATTGCGGAAATTCGGCACCGAAACTTCGTTGCTGAATTATTCGCAGTTAACGCACCCGAGGAATTCCATTTATTTTCCTGTCCCGTGGCCGATAGAGGATCGCGTTTTATCTCGATGTGACAGGAATGTAATCCCCCTTTAACCCTTTCGTAACGATTCCGCGACATCTCTCCCCAAAAAAACTAATTCTTTCTCTTAAATATCCAATTCGACAGTTCCTCCTTGCGTTTCCCGCGAAGAAAATGAGAATTTTCGAAAGATCCTGCAATTTAATGTTCTCGCGGAAAATACCGCGCTTAAAGCAAGCATCTGCGGGAACAATTACGCGCGTATCTCGCGCAAACATTTGCTTTACCAACAGCTCTCTTTCGTTCGAACGAACCGTCGTGAATGCTAAAAGCTCATTAATTACCATTTCTGCATCTTATGCAAACACAAAATTGTAGTAATTATCGAAACGTATGAACAATTATGAACACGCAGGTGAGCTCCTCGCGTATTATCGTCGAGACAAATATTTGTCTCCGATCTTAAAATAATCGGTGGACGTAAAAATTATTAATCACGAACTATCGGGGGGAGGGGGGAGGGGGGGAGGGTAAAGTCGTCACGCTTACGGACAATGCAAATATGGCGCCGATTGTTTGACGAAGTAGTCGCGGGTGACTTCCGGTAGAGTCTCCCTCTGTATACATAATCGCGCGAGTAATCAAAATTAATGAATTCCCGACGATGGCCGGACTATACCGGGTGTTGTAATTGGCACAAATCTCCTTACGCGTCTGACACATATTTCAATTTTCCGGGCCTTGCGTCAGCCAGGAGGGGGAGGAAGGAGGAGGATTGATAACAGGATGAAATTCGCCCCCTCCCCCCTCCCCCTCCCCCTCTCCCTCTTCTATCACTCTCCCTCCGGTCGGTCAGTTCGAGCTGATGTAGCGAGCGCGCGAACCATACACGCTGTAAATTGCAAATTAGCTTAAGCCGGTTTTGATGGGGTTCATGGTGGCTGCCTGCGAAGGGCTCGAAGAAATATCTGTCCACACGTGTGTGTGTGTGTGTGTGTGTGTGTGTGTGTGTGTGTATTGCATAATACAATGGCAGCTGTGAAATATGCGCGCGACAGGATTCCAATCTTCGAGCGATTTGCATTCGATTTGGTTCCACTTGACGGTTTTAGTTGAATATCATCTCGTCAAAGGGACAAAGGGATGATTCTTGTGTTTCGATTAGATTCGCCGGACGGACGTTGATGTTGAAAATTTAAGGGACAACAGTTCATTTTTAATAAATACCGGACAATTTTGCGCGCGCGCGTATGTGTGTGTGTATATATACGTACTATCCTTGCGAAGAAAACAGAAGCGATATTTAGATCCTCCTTTAATTGCAAGTGGATTTTATCTTAACAGAATTTTAATACGACGCTCTCCGACGAATAAAAAGAAGCGCTGAATAAAGATGACCCGTTATTAAATTTTTGCACGGGGAAAAATTAACCCCGAATGTTCCGCCAAAGAATGCGTAATCGAGAAATTGCGCGACGCATCACTCGAGACACCCTTTATGCAAAATGTACACACGTTTCCGCATCGCATGCGGTGGCTCAGTAAAACAATGGAAACCGCTATAACCAGAACGAGGATCCGCGGCGGAGCGCTATTAAACGCTCAAGTGATTCTAGACGCGCGTGACGTGACGGAAAATCATCTCCTCAACAGGAAACAGTAATAAAAACAGATACGCCCTTTCTCTCTCTCTCTCTCTCTCTCTCTTTCTCGGGCGGAATCACCCCGGGGTTTATTGTTTCAACGCGCGACAATATATATCTGATATAATTAAGTACCGAATAGATCCTTACGGTTTTTCCAGTCAATTAAATTTTCAGAGTCATCTCGAGAATCCTCCACAGATCCCTCTCTTCCTCATAGAAATGTTTCTAAACATTTTATCGGCTTGTATATCGCGGCATCTTTTTCACGGCAAAAGAAAAGAAAAATCGAACACTACGCGAGATGAAAAGAACGTTTATAATTCCGTGCGTAGCGCAACGTAGGCTCTACCTGTATTCTTGTATACTATTATGGGGGTGACTTTCCGCGTGACAATCTCGCGCGTTAAGTATGCAAACTAACTTAATGCTAATCCAAAGTCTCGCCTGGCGAAGGTAAACGCACCGTACGGCTGAAAAGTTTCAGGACGCAAACTGTTGGATCATACGCGATATGTCTGTGTATGAGTGCGTGTATGCATGTGTGTGTGCGGGGGGGGGGGGGGTCCGACGCGAGTGTTGTCCCAACACGACGCTCACACGAGAAACAATAGAAGGCGCGGGCAGGCGTCGCGACGCCGTTAGTCAGCGTGCTAAAACCGGAACGAGGATCCGTGTTCGTGCGACGCGCTATTAAAGTGCTCTCTCTTACTATCCGCGCGCTATTAAACGCTCTCTCTCGCTATCCGTGCGCTATTAATCGCTCTCCCTCGCTATCCGCGCGCTATAAACGCTCTCTCTCTCTCTCTCTCTCTCTCTCTCTCTCTCTCTCTCTCTCTCTCTCTCTCTCTCTCTCTCTCTCTCTCTCTCTCTCTCTCTCTCTCTCTCACACACACACACTCTCTCTCTCTCTCTCTCTCTCTCTCTCTCTCTCTCTCTCTCTCTCTCTCTCTCTCGCTATCCGCACTACCTAATCTAACACTCTCGGGATCGGCAATGGCCGCGAAAAGGTTTAGCGACTGGAACTCGAGGATGACGGGGTGGATAGAGAAGAGGGTCACAGGGTTCGCTGCCATCATATTATGCGGAATTTCGGCGATTCACCGCCGGCGGCCTAGTATGCCGGCCCACAAATCCTCGGCTCCCCCCCGAAACGACTATTTAAACGTCAGCTAACGTTTCCGAGAGGTCAGCTGGGGCGCAGCTCGTAAATCGCTGACTCTCCCCTCGCGAACAAATTCTAAAAAGAGGATACATCGGTGAATATGAAGCCGGTAATATGTAAAAGACGGTGAGGCATTTTAATCATCTTTCGACCCTTCGTCGCTCTTCAAAGAGAGTACGCGGATGTAAATATTACATTCTTCGATGTATCACCCCGACTTTGATGCTCTGTGCTCGTTGGTTAAAGTTAGATTAAGTTCTCGTATTTTCACGCTGGAACATCCCGGTATATCGAGATAGAGAGGAACTGCAGTGCAAGTCTCTGCCTTCGTCGGTGTATTAAACGCGCGCGTGCGCGCTCGCTCGCTCGCGTTGTTTACGTCGAGGGTTACGATAAAATTAATCCTTTCCGTGAAAATACGTAAGCCGATACTTAGTCGTGAAATACAGGCGGCGGCTCCGTGTAAAGCGCTAAAATATACCGTGTAATTCCGCCGAGAAAGAGAACTGCTATGTATGAAATTGAAACGAAGTTTTCATTTCTGGAAGCGAGCCTGTACCTCGTAAATCCTCCGTCGCGAGGATGGAAGAAGAGGGGGGTTGAGAGGGAAGAAGAAGGCAAGAAGAAGAGAGATGGACGCCAGAATTAATAGCGCGTTATACACAGTTAGTGTGATAAAATTAATTCTCGCGAGGCAACTATATGCGCGCCAGCGCGCAAAGTATACTCGTCATCTTTATCAGTCGACTTGTCAAATAATTCGAAACTCGATATCTCAAATTATAAAAATCGATAAAAAAATTATATCGATATGGGAATCCTTTAAAGAAAACATGAAGGTTTAAAAGTTGAAGAATCCAACAATGTCCTCTTCGAGAAAGAGATCGCGAGAAAATGTATATTTTCCTCTCTCTTTCTCTCCCCCTCCCCCTCCCCCTCCCGTCTGCGAGGATGATCCCTAAAATTCCCGCATTCATGGGATCGGATCGGAGCGGTTGAGGCGCGTGACGCGAATTTCAATTTCCGCGGACTCGTTATCACGCGCGAGGGCGCCCACGTTATTAAATGATTACCGCCGCCTTGATTATCACCGTCGGTGTTCTATTCCGCTTACACGACGACGACGACTGTTGTCACCGATTTGGACTTTGATCTCTGGCGGCGCCATGAATATTGCCGGATGCAAATGACTCTCTCATCGATGAAGTTCGGATCGGACGAATGCAATATCGGACTGTTGAGAAAGAGGAGAGGGCGGATTCGCAGAGAGTTAGCGTCCTAAACGGAGCGGGAAGAGAGAGGATTGACGCATCGGGAAACGCGACGAAGGGAGTAAAAAAAAAAGAAAAGAGATCAGTTCGACGAAAGGGAATACGTCGTCATCGTGCAATCTCGGCGACGTCGAACGATCGGGAAATGGGAACCGCGCGAGAAGGAAATGCGGACGCCGACCGAGGACGATTCGCCGTTTAATAGTCCAGCTTGGGAGAGATGTGCAGCTCTCTCGACAGCACGCGGCGCCGTTTAATTCGCGCGTAAAATGGATTATGCGCTCGGATTCGCGGGCCTATCGGAACGCGGAGATGAAAGACTCCACAGTGTGTGTGAGACGGGATTTTCAGGATTCTGCAAAGTCTAAGAGTTTTCTGGGAGACAGTGTTCTTGAAGTGCGCGCGTGTCGCTAAAATTGCTCTAAATAAATCTCCGAATGCTGAGAGAGAGAGAGAGAGAGTTGCTAAATACCGTCAAGAATTATTCGTTCCTCGTATTATATTAAATTGTTAGGTCAGAGATTATTTGTTAAATAACTGGATTACTACACGACATTATTTCAAGTAAAAATATAAGATGCAATCCACAAATCGTTATAGTATTAAATCTAAACCCGCCGTAAAAAAAGAAAAAACAGCATAACAAATACGGAATTCGCATTTCTCGAAAGCAACATTGACGCACTTTCAAAGGCACGGCGATGGCGAATGGTTCATAAATTCGGAAAGGATTTATCGCACAAACGGAATTGTGCGCCGAACGGATATGGCAGGCATTGAATTAGGCGCCGCAATTTCAAAGTCGTCCGAGAGAGAGAGAGAGAGAGAGAGAGAGAGAAAGGGACCATTAACATGGTTGGATCTAAGCCAGACCGTTGAATTCGCTTCAAGAGCTTCGGGATGACGAGACGGCCTGACATTTCCTCGTTTCGCGAGGGCCGTTTGAGGATCCTTAAGAGTGGCCGATGTTGCCAAAAATTGTGACGCGCGGACGTAAGGACGATAACGGCGCGAGAGAAAGGGAAGAAGCTCTTCTCTCTTTCCGTCTTCTAGGATTTTCTATCGAACTTGCGACGAGAACTGGAAATTTCTATTCCCCAAAATTCGTCGGGAGACGAGAGGATTCTTCGAGGGAGGAAAAAATATTTATTCCGACGCACAGAGATATCTTCCGTTTTATTACCACGCGACATTGTTACTAAACATCATTACTAAATATTGATATACACGCGTAATAAAATTAATTTGAAATTACACGTAAAAATTAATTAACTTATACGATATTTGAGAATCGTACTGTCTATCCTTTACATCCGACTACTCGATTCGCATGGCGAATACAGAATGATTCTGACAACTGGGACGGGATACTGCTGTTTTGTGAGTGAAGATAGAAAAAAAATGGTAGAGGAAAATATTGCACGACGTACTAACTTTCTATGACACCACATTTGTTGCAGATGCACCGATGCACCTGTCCGTTGCAATTGCACTTTTTTTTTTAAATGCAGCTATACATTTTTTTGCATAAATCGATTCTTTTCATTATTCTGCGTATTAAAGGATTAGGTGAGGTCATCGAAAAGTCAATACTTTACGAGATACTCGACATTTTATTTCCTGTATATAGTCGAGTCCGGCACTTTTGGCGATATAACGCGCGTGATAATCACGATGAGAAAGAGATGGGAGCAATCATACGAGCGGCATGAAATCCTCGGGCTCATCAACGAGGGGCCGTTTCGCCTCTCTGTCGAATCAACTGGCTGGGAAAGCCATCGTGCCTCATCTCGATGATGGATCAAAGCAATCCCGGCACTTCATTCGCGATCCCGATGTTGCCCGACATTATGCCGTTCGTTCCCGGATTAATGCCGATAACGACCGGTCGACCGGATATACGATGGATATACGCAATTATTCATGGGAAAAGTTGGGAAAATAACGCGGGTCGTCGAATTAATTTCTCGCGATGATAATTAAAACGTCTGATTATTAATCGCCGTTCGCCTTTACGGCGCGGCAGAGAGAAGGCGAGCTTAATTGATCGACAATATATACATAAAACACGCGAGGACATACTTCTGTATGTTATTTAGAATTTAGAATTTTTAGACGAAAGGAATTTCTCGACGAACCCGACACGGAGGAAATGCGAGTTTAGTGGCTCGCGGGGCTTCTGTGATACACCATGTAAAATACATACTTTTTCTTAAAAACAACCATCTATTTTCTTTACACCAATTAATTTCTTTCATTATTTTGTGCATTAATGTATTGAGGTAAGGTCATCAAAAAATGAATATTTTACGAGATATTTCATATGTTAAATTATGTCAAATTAAAATATAAAATATCTTGTAAACTATTTACTTTTTGGCCATCCTACCCTTATAACTTTTCATGCCTAATATTGCGAGGAATCGATTTATATAAAAAAATTAGGATGGTTGCATTTCAAAAAACTAGGTTGACCTTTAAATGACCTTGAAAAACACCGTCCAAGGATAATTCTAGGTCACGATATTATTTCCCCCTCGAAACTCTACAACTTTTGCCTGGTACATTTCTTTCTAAAAAATCCCGTGATCTCTAAATATTTGCCTGTTAAGATTAAAATGAATCACCCTGTAGAATTAAATCTAGAATTTCTCTTACTGTACGACGAGGGATTCTCCGCGAGGATTTCGTCATCCGATAATCCGCTCGTTCTCTTCTTCCGGTCCTTTTTCAAAGGGGAAAATTGAACAAAAAAGAACGACCTTAACTAGAATTAGGGGGAGAGGAAGGGAGTAAACCTCGATCTGGCCTATCGTCTAACATAATAATCGATACTGCCGTGGCAGCGGAACGTATCCGGAATTTCAGCGAAAAAGGACTCGAGTCAGCAAATGTCGCGGGATAAAAGGATCGCGGGATCTTCTTTTTCCTCCCTTCTTCTCCTCTTCCGACCCCTACGCTTTTCCACCCCCCCCCCCCCCCGTGATATTCTCATTCCCGTCGGATATTTTTGCGGCAAATTGACTGCGCCCGCTGTTTATTCGACATCGAACGGGTTTCGTCGATTTGCCGCAATCCCGGATACGAGTGATACATACCAGCGCCTATGGCTATTGCCGATACGCACGATTGACGTGAATTTCGATGAATTTAGATTTTTATGAATATTTATGTATACAGCTACAGAGGGGGAAGAGCGAGAGAGAGAGAGAGAGAGAGAGAGAGAGAGAGAAAGAGAGAGAGAGAGAGAGAGAGAGAGAGAGAGCTACTTTGTAGCTCGCCGCGCAATGCATTTATTTGCTGGACATTGTGAAAACTATTTGTGTTTACAGAAGAAAGGTCAATTTAGAGTTCATATTGAGATATCATTGCGAAAATATTGCGAAATATATTTTATCTATATAAATATATAAATATCAATATAAATATATAAAAATATATATAACATCAGGATGTTATTTACTCTTATCCTGTAAAAAAATTCCCCGAAAATTCCCTGATCTAGATATTTTTGTTCAAAATTTCAAGTAAAATTCGATAATTTATAGAGGTAACTCTGTGTTTAAAATAAGTTTATGTGGCCTTTATAAGACAAGCACTTTTCACTCGCGTAACATTTACATTCTTTTTTCATTAAGAATTACAATGAAAATTGTGTACTGCACATTCAATAGTTTGAGATATTGAACATATAAATGCGAGATATATATTTATAATAGATTAAAAACGCATAATTCGATATCTTTATAAACATATTTTAAAATAAATATTTATCTGTTAAACAAATATAGAGTATATATCTTTCTAAAGCACTTTTTTTAGCATTTAATGATTTATTCATTGTTCAATCAACTCGAACAGTATACGATAAAAGCAATACCACTATTTAAAGAACGTAAGTATAAAAAATTCTCTGAATCTCAAAAAAATTCCCTGATTTTTTTAAGGTAAAAATAAAATTCCCTGAGAATTCCAGATTTGCTAATTTTTCCACACACTCTGAGTAAATATAAAGATATAGTATGTATATAAATATATAGTATAAATTTAACTGTGCACAATATATTTGTTTATAAGAATGTAAACATAAAACATTTTTTCTTCTTTCTTTTTTGGGGGGTTAATTTTAGATTAATACTGCGCACAAGCTGCAAAATATATTCGTCGTGGTATAGTCGACATCCTTAATCGCGGACGCGATGGGATACGTGCAGCGAATCGCTTTGCTCGCGGGAAAGAGAGGAAGGGAGTGTGGATTGTTCGCGGGTAAGATATGCGCATCCACGAAGAGTGACACCGAGTTCTTATCGTCCCGTTTCCGGTCGATCGCTACTCGAGGACTCGATTACGTCGGGGGGGAGGGGGGCGAAAGGGGGGGAAAAGGGGGTCGCCGCCGCGGTCGTCCGTGAAGCGATTTTTTACCAAGTAATTCCTACGAAACTATCGCATCGGCGCCGAGGCGAAACGGCCAATTCGAGGCTGTTTTATCCGGCGATTCGAAAACGCTCGATTGCGCGCGGTGAACGATAAAAAAAAAAGAGAGAGAGAGAGATATTTCGACGAGGCGCACCGCTTTATTCGACTGCGAGTTCGATTTAGAATCGACGCTGGATGAATCGTTGTAAATCAACGTGTGTGCGTGCGCGCACTGATAATAGCATTTGCGCGAATCGAAACCCTTTAATCTGGGTTTTAGTTTTAAAGCGGGTATAAATTGCTCATTAACTCCCTGATTTTTTATATCTCCACAAAGAAGCTATCTCTCGCGCCATTTTAGTGCGAAAATAAAAAAAAAGAGAACAGTGATTGTACAATGTGCAAAATTCAAGACAAATATTATTTGAACAGAGAGGAAGAATTTAATTATATACCGGCACGCGCACCCGATATACTAATGGGAGATTAAATATTTCCGACGCAAATTGCAAAATTGTTATCAAAATATTTTTTGTCACATATTTTTCGATTTAAATTACCCAGCATATTACACGACTTAATAACGTAGTCTTTCGCAGAAATTAATTGGTCATGGCAATAGCTGGCTCAATAAATATTTCGCGTAGGTTAAATCAATAAAGCAGTTACGTTCTGTAAATATATTTCCTCCATATTGATTAATCATGACAGCCACCTCGATGGATATATATTTTCACCCCGTCGAACATTTTCGCGGAGATTGGCTCCGCACCGACAAATACTTTACTTAAGCTAATTAAATTCTCATCGCAGCTGCGTCAATAATAATCCAATTACCGTTTCTATTTCCTTTATTAAAATCGAAAATCCGATACTGCAGTCGCGCGTTTGAGCCTTCGCGTTTATTAAACCGAATTTTACACACACTTCGCACTTAATGATCGCCTGAAATAAATCACCCGAAGCGTGGTATCACGTGTAAAAAATTATTTGTTTTTTTTTTTTTTTTTTTTGTCAGACCGATGACAGAATTTACAAGTACAATCTTCTTCGGACAAATTCGATAAAAGGATGAAACAATTGAAATCGCCATTACGTTTCTCCGACATTTTGGCAGAGGGTGCGCAGAGGATTAAATCCCGGCGAGACGCGCGTTCGCGTTTCATCGATACGCGCGAGCATTCGCGAAATAAACGGCCGAAAACGGACGGGCCACCGACAAATCACTCGGGCAAATTTATGCCCGACGACAGAGTCGGATGGAAACGTTCGCCATGGAGCTTTAGGGGCGACCGATAGTCGTCCCTTCCCCGATCACTATACACTACTCTGAATATGAAACGCGATCGAAAAGCGCACGCGAGATAGATAGAGAGAGAGAGAGAGAGAGAGAGAGAGAGAGAGAGAGAGAGAGAGGGAAAAACTAGGTTTGACGGCGAATGAGCCGCCGATCGATGAAAGTTTAATTGCTTGGTATCGGAACGCGGATATTGCTTACAAACTCCCCGCACGCGCGCGCGCGCGCGCGTAAATTTCTAATTATTTTCCCCGACGATCGATCGATCGAGCTTCTTGCGCGGCGGCAAAAAGGATTATTAGCTCGCCGGCCGAAGCGCCGCCGGGATTAATTTCCCTTTGAAAAAAGAGGCGGCGCGGGATTGAACACAGCTCATTTTGCGCTAATTAAATCTCCTAAAATCTAGACGGTTCTACAGTATTACGGCGTAATACTGTAAATCTTCTTATATATTTTTATCCCCGTCGACTGTTGGAGAGTAGCAGTATCCCTTTGACTCTCGAAACTACGATAACGATAACGGGGGTATCGGAAAACGATCGCGACGGGCGTGAGATTGACAATCATTAATCTCGTCTTTGTACGATATGTAATACACGTTCGAACCTCGGAAGAGCGCGTTTTCGGTCTGGAATGTTCCTATTTTCCGAGAAAACTCGGACCATAACCGAAACGCTACATAAATATAAGCGTGCGAAGCTTCATATACACTTTTTTTCGGCTCGCCAGATATGTAACTTCCCAGTAATTCGACGTCATAATTGTCGCATCTTTTTTTTATCGTGTACTCTGTCGTTGCGACATTAAGCGATTAATCAGAATTCTATAATGAGAATAAATCCGCTCGGAACAATCGGAAATATTACAAAAGCAAGATAATTAAGATAATAGAACTCATTTGCATACTAAATTCAACCCGTGTCGCGGTGAGATGTGATTCGTTGGGCGAAATAATTGTGATTTAAATATTCCCCAGCTACGCGAAAGCGTATTATATTCGGAGCTTGTCTGTAAAAAAAAAAAAAAAATAATAATCGCGAATTACCTTCATCGAAACTGTTCGCGAAAACTGTCTAACTACGTCACATCCGCGCCTCTGGCAACACCGATCCCGAATATATAGCTGACAAAAGAGGGCATTAATGAGCAAATTTGTTTTTGACGGCCATCCCGATTTATGAAAATCCAAAATGCGACGACGTGCGAGAGAGAGAGAGAGAGAGAGAGAGAGAGAGAGAGAGAGAGAGAGAGAGAGAGAGAGTCCCGCTGTTTAGCTTCGTCAACGAGATATTACGGTAATAACTCAGTTCGTTTTGTTTAATTTCATTAAATACGCAATTGCCGCTTGTGCATGGCTTAATCGTAGCATCGCGGAAATTCGAAATTTCGATGACGGTCGATTTCGCAGCAATCCCACGCATTCGCTTTTATGTAACACACGCGAGCGTACGTAACGCTCTTATACGAAACAATTAAACTGTCGGTTTCAGAGGTTTTTTTGATACCGGATAACATTTCTTTATTTATTTATTACCGCGCCTCTCACGTCCCGCTTCCGCGAAATATTTACAGCAGAATAGTTATTTGCAGTTGAAATTCACACACGCGCGTTTAAAACAAACTATGCTAATTATTGCTCGTGACATTTCCGCCCCAACTTTCACCTCATTAATATTCAGCGAATACCAATCGCGGATCCTGCAACCGACGCATTTTGACATGTAAAAATTAGCATTAACATTATTTATCGGTTTAAATGTTATTCGATAATGATTAAAATTTGCATTCGTTGTCGGGCGAATGTACTCGCTGACATTAGCACCGTAGTATGTAATAGCCGATTAACCGTTTGACGCGCGAATGAATTCGCTGAGAGAGTGCGGCAAAAAGTGCATATCATTAACGCAGTGATAACGTATTCGCTATAATTAATTTCCGAGAAATTTTCTTAGCCTTAATAAACCGAATAAAATATTCAAAGTCGCGCCGAGAGATGCCGTGATGTTTATAATTCCGAATAAATTTCAACTCCGTACGCGAAAAATTTGTATTTTATCTCTAGCGTTTTTTTCCCCTCTCGAGTCTAATGCTCATTTCACGCATGCACAGAGACAGAGAGAGAGAGAGAGAGAGAGAGAGAGAGAGAGAGAGAGAGGGAGAGAGTGAGATGAACTCTCTCTGTATTCGATTTTTTATCTAAATAAAATGGTTATTTCAACAGCTGCTGACGGTCGAAATGGCAGGTTTGCACGTCGATCCATATAGATCGTAACGGGCGGGAAATGCATTTTTTAACGAATTAATCGGAAAAGTACACGTCGAGATTTCGCGCGCTGTCGGAATCAGAGAGCCGCGGCGCTTTCCGACGAATTAATCGGAAAAACACGATGAGATTTTCGTTCGAAAACGCTGTCGGGATCAGAAAACGCCCGGGCCCGGCTTTCGCGGGAATCGTTTACCGGAAGCCACGTTTCCGCCATCAGTCATGCACACGGCTCTATTATTTTGTGATCGACATTTTGCCGGTCAGGGGCTGGAAGAGGAGGAGAAGGGAGGGGGAAAAAAAGGACCGAACTCTGACTGGCGCGAGAGCTACTCGGCGTTGTGCAATGTTTTCATTCCCGTCATGTTTCGCCCGAGAGCACCGAATTTCCGTCGAACGCGCATTTAACGCTAAATGCGGACTTCCGATCCCGATTTTGTTATCCCGCGTTATCCGTCCAACGGACGCGAATAATAGCCGGCGCGCGTTTAGCGGGCAGATGTACGTATAGCGACGACGCAACAGTCGTCGAAGGGAAAAAAAACGAGCGACGGAAAATATCGTCGTAAGGAACGATTAAACGAGACTCTCTATACCGTATAGAATCCGCCCCCAATTGTCGATATGTCGTCGAGTTTACATGTGCGTGCTGGGGGTTTGGGGAATATTATGGATGGGGCAAATAATCGGCTTTGCGGCACCTGGAAAGCTCCCTTAACTCTCGGAAGAGATACGTATCGATAGGTCGCCTGGAGCCGTGCTGTTCGTGTTATACTGATAATATTGAACTTTGCGCCCGTTCCACGCACACACAGGTACAGAAATATCCTTTTTCCAGTATATATATATATGTATATATATTTATACAAAGGATATATATATTTCCGACATATAATTGAGAGAATATAAAAGACAAAAAATTTAAACAAAAATATATACAAGGGACAATTAATATTTTCATCTAGATTTACATCAACATTATTTTCGAGATTCGAAAGTAACCTTCGATTTTTTAAATAAAAATATGTTTTTTTATAGCAAAATTGTACTACATATTATTGTATTATTCTATACATATTATATATATATACATATATACAGGATATTTTAATAAAATATTATATAATATTTAGTCATTTATTTATTTATACAGGGTATTCCATTTTAATTGCACATCACAAATATCTCAAAAACAAATTGTAGAAAACAATGTGTCAAACAAAATTTATATAGTTTTGAGGGAGAAAAAAGTTTATAGTCTTGAATTTTGAGGTCATTTTTCCAAGACATTTGAAAGTCAACCTACTTTTTTTAAATAAAACCACTCTAATTTTTTTTTATATAAATCAATTTCTCGCAATATTCGGCATAAAAAATTGTCTATAACGGTAGAATAGAATTGACCAAAAATTGAGTGGACGAGATATTTTATACTTTTAATTTCACATTAATTTTACATAAACTATAAAATATCTCGTAAAATATTCATTTTTCGATTATTTTACCTCAATTTATTCACAAAATAACGAGAAAACTCAATTGGTGTAAAGAAAACACATAGTTGTTTTATCTATATCTACTTTAACACAGATCCGCCAATATAAAATGCTCGTAATTTACACAAGAACAGAGTGTGATCAACGCTGTCAAAAGCTTTTTGAAGTCGGTGTAGATAGCATCAATTTGAGAGCCGTTTTCAATAGCTGTATATAATTTATAAAATCATGATATAAAAGAGGATTAATTAATACAGAGTGAACAGCTACAAACCCGTGCTGTTCATTAATTACTACGCTTTTAAACAATGACGAAAATTTACTAGAAATAAAGTTTTCAAATATATTCGGCATTAGATTTTGTTTACTTATGGATTTATAATTAGAAACTAAAGCCTCATCAGCATCTTTAAATACGGAAGTCACAAAAGACAATTTCCAAAATTCCGGAAAAATGCTGCACGATAATGACTTATTATAAATCAACCAAAATACTCTAGACATAATATAGTTGCAAGTGTAGCCCATTAGTAACAGAATAAATCGATTCGAAATAGTCCGCGAAACAGTTTGCAATGGCAAAGCAATCATCAATATAAGACCATTAGATGCTACATTGGCGATACATTAGTGGTCGTCATAGAATTAATAAAGCTCCAAACGAATTTAACATTATCAGAGATCGCGTATTTCGATTTCTGCACGTAAACCCTCAAGCATTTCGAGCAGAGCATTAAATTGAGCTCTTAATTGAGTAAATGCAAGATAGTCAGAAAATCGGTTTGTATTTTTAAACTGATAATGAGTTGCTCTTTTGGCTTTCGTGAAAGATATCAATGCCTTGGAAATCGCGTGATTGAGATGCTTGTATAAAAAGTTATCGTTAATGTTGAGATACTTTAGATCATTATCCTATAAAATGCTACCTAAATAGTCATTTATAGCTACGTAATTGGTGCGCTTAAAATTTCATTTCCATTCAAAAACTGGTGGGAGATGATCTCGTTGACATCGGCAAGGATATCACAATGGCCGAATGATACCGATGACACGTACATAAAAGCTCACAGATTGATAACACCGAGATATTAATGTGGAAAACACAAGATCCAATATATTATGATTTACATTAGCAATATTATTATGCTAATAAAAATTAAACTCATTAAAATAATGCATAATAGTATTTGCCTGCTCTGACATATGACAATAACGATTAATATTATATCGGAGATGATCATCATTATTATGCCAATATGTGTGAGGTAAATTATAATCTCCAACAATTAATATGTCAGCATTAGGTGACAGGTAATATAAATAATATAAATTTGGTTATATATATATATATATATATATATATATATATGTTAACAGGTAATATAGATAGGTAATATAAATAATATAAATTAGATTTATTATATATATAAACTTATTACTAACCTATTCTACTTTATATTACATACGTCACTTAAAACTAACCTTATATCTTAGTTTTAAGTGACGTATATAGTATAAGATAGAATAGATTAGTAATAAGATTATGATGTAGGAATTGTGCGTTAAGTTATGCTGTATTAATTGTAACCCTGAGGAGATAAAAAAAATATTCTATATATGTATATATGTATGGGAAATTTCACGTCAAATCGGACAAAAATCGACCGTTTTTGACCTCGTATTTTTTAAATCGAACGAAACTTTTTTCACGTGAAATATACATAAAATAAGGAGATACGTATTTTTTTATTTGTCCGAAATATTTTTTTGCAGAAGAATATTTTTTATAAAAACAGTTTAAGTTACAATAAATTGTTAATGTTATAAATAATTGAAATGTTTAATAAATTTTTTCATCAAAAAGTACACTTTTCAAAATTTTTGAAATAATACTATTTCATTCTCCACATCATTCTGAAAGTGTACATATTTTTTATTTTATGGAGAATCGATAGATTCTATTTTTTATATATTTTTAATAAATGAGACGCCGCGCCGTGCTCGACCAAGTAGCGTAGCGCGTCACTGACGCGATTAGATTGGTCGAGCCAGTGATGAGCTACTCTACTTGATCGAGCCAGTGATGTCGCGTCGTATTCGACCAAGTAGCGTAGCGCGTCACTGACGCGACCGGGTTGGTCGAGCCAGTGATGCGCTACGCTACTTGGTCGAACACGGCGCGGCGTCTCATTTATTAAAAATATATAAACAATAGAATCTATCGTTCTCCATAAAATAAAAAATATGTACACTTTCAGAATAATGTAGAGAATGAAATAGTATTATTTCAAAAATTTTAAAAAAATGTATCTTTTAATGAAAAAATTTATTAAACATTTCAATTATTTATAACAATTGAAATTAACAATTTCTTGTAACTTAAACTATTTTTATGAAAAAGGTTGTCTCTTTAGCTTTAAAATACATTTTCGAAAATATCTCTACAACAAATATAATCGGAGATATTAATTTTTAAAGTTGACATCTTCTTCATTCGTCACGGAAATTCTGTTGTTTATAACTTTTGCAAAAAAATATAATTTCGGGCAAATACAAAAATACGTATCTCCTTATTTTATGTATATTTCACGTGAAAAAAGTTTCAATGAATTTAAAAAATACGAGGTCATTTCTTGTCTGATTTGACATGGAATTATCCATATACATATATAAAATCCATAATTTTACATAAAAAAATAATAACATAAAGAGCGAGTTGCAACTGCGAACTGAACTAGAGCGCGTGCAGGTTTTTCCTCCGGGAATATAACAAAGATTTTTCTTTATTGAGAAGGTTATCTCTAACCTCCCCTGGAGCAAGAGAAATCTTTTTCCGAGGCGTGACCGGGGTGGGAAAGATCTTGTTGCAAACACTCCCGATTTCGTCCCGTGAGTTGCGAGAGTGTCGCGCTGCGAGTTCCCGCGTGTATAGCGTCACCGTTGTTCGACATTGTCGAAACTAGAAATGACCGCAATGAAGGTCCGCGACTCCGAAACTCCCGGGGGAACAATCCGTCGTTCTCCGTGGAATTTCTCCGGGGGGCCGCGGGGCAGCCGATTGATAATCGTTACCGCCCACCGATCGTTATCGGACCCGTCAAAGTTTAGCCAACCTAATCTCGTAAAGACCCCTTTATACCACATTTGTATTTATGACGTCGTTATGGTATCAAAATCTGGTATATCTGCATATCTGTTGTACGATTAGATACGCCATGATAATCGAATCGTAAATTGCCCACCGAATTTAAAAGAGGCTCTTTTATCGATTTACTTTTATATCACCGGAGAAAGTAATTCTACGATTTTTTATGCGTTATTTACGTATTATACAAACAAGTATGACAATCGTAATCAACAACGAGTTGACTCTCCACAGAACGCTTGATTGCGTCAGAAATGCAGGAGGTTCAAGATTCCGCGACCGACCTCTAATTGGTGTTGGTCAGAACGGCTACAGGGTCGTTATTAAACCAAGTTCGGATCGAGCGACGGTGTGTAAAGCGTCCGTTCCACGATGCAGCTGGGATTCGGTCAATCGGAGCGAATAAATTGTTGAAATGCATTTTGCACGATGAAACGCGGCGCGAACCCCAGGGGTTAAACGGAGCGAATCGAGCTGAAATAGGCTGCGTCGACACGCAATTGGACTTTGTAATACACTGAAGAAAAATTCGCTGTAAAAGAGGCGAAAACTTCAGCATCGATCACTCGATCATGTATAATTGCGAATAGATTGTTAAGCGATTATATCAATTATATTTTGGTTAAAAATCAAACTAATCCATGCGCTTAATCCTTCTGTCTCAATGCATAATTTTGTCACCTTTCTATCAATGTATAGGATGTATCCGGGTTCCAACTGCGTGTTTCTGACACATTGCACTGCGACAATTTTTTTATAGCAGCTGCTGTGTGGGCATCGAACATTCTTTCCCGTTATATTTTAGAAGATTTCCAAATACAAAGGTCCTTTGTATTTTGTTTCGGGCAGAGAAAAGACACATTTCTAACATTTAAAGTTGCTTTGGATACCTAGGTAGTCGTTCGTTGACAGAAGGGTTAATCTGGAAGCTCTAATTAAAGAATCTTAATGTAATTAATAAATCTCTTGCTTCTCGAATCGCGCACGAATTATTCGCGCGTAGCAACTGTGTTTTATACTTATCGGCTACATGTAATCTCGATTAGCAGAAACTGAGGAGATCGCACAGAACAATCGCTGGCTTGCTGCGCACAACGTGGCTCCGTCGAAACAATAGGACCTGTTTCAGACCGTTACTCAGTTATCTGCGATTTCGGTAAATCTCGACTAAATAGAATCCTAGAATGCAACGTTCTCGGAAATGTCTCCCGATGTTCTCCCTCCAAAATTCTCGCTCGATCGTATTTGCCGGATTCCACGGCGTGTACAGGATGTTTCAGAATCCAATGATTCCGGGACCTAAGAGATTACAGGTCCGAAAGTCCAAGAATCTTGGAATGCGAAGGCTAAGAATTTAAGATTCGTTTGCCGGATATCGCTGATGTCTCAACAATAAAATACTCTGGAACCTTTAAGAAGTTACAACCCTTCTCTTTCCAAAAATATCGTACCACCTTGCACACTTTTTCAGTAGATTCAACAGATAAGGCGAGAAAACGGTAGTCGACTTTGCACGCCAACTTCGTTAACGTTGAAAATAGGCCGAGCTCTGAATTTTCCTACGTTTAATCGATTATCCCTGTGAGAAAGACTTTTGAGATACCTCGCGTGAGATAATTTGTTTTACGTTAGAATCATCAGACCCTCTGAAAATCTGTGCTGAGAATCGACTGCTGCGCGACCTGCTTTTCTACTGATTATTTATTAGCCTTTAATTCCAACTTGATAAAAGCAAAAGTAAAAGAGAGAGAGTTGCCTTCCGACGATTTCTCAGTTTTTGGATGAAAATATTTCCCAAGTTTTTACGGATTAAAATTTCATCTTTTTTTTCAGAGATTCGATGTGTACTATTTTCTCCTGAGAGTTTTAAATTCATCTCTCGAGGATTCTTATCGAAAAATATGGGATGCTAACTTCATATAAGTCCATAAAAGCTACTTTCTTTCCCTGACACGGTGCACCTAAAATTCGCAACACATTATTTTTAAAAATTGTTTTCAATAATTTGTTCAAAACTTTCACAACTCTCACTTTTAAAACAACCTTACGATAAATCCGAATCGATGCGAAAGAGCGCCGATTTTATTCGCGACTAATGGGACTTCTAGCACAGGAGTTACACTATGAATCGATACGTGCCCGGAAGTGGCACGCTCTGTTTATCGCGGAGCGTTTGTACGTTATCGGCGAATTTGGCGGAGTATCTGTTTCATGTCTGTTAAATGGAGTCCTCGGTCGTGATGTGTCCCGAAACGTCTCAATGCGCTCGATCACGAGAGACTTGCGTTCTCCCCAACACTAAACACATATACCGGATTTACAGCAACTTGGATGGAGTATCTTCTCCACGGAAATCGCCCGCGTTGCTATTACCGGAGGACATCAACGACCTGTCGGCCCGAATTCCACCTATTAGGTATATATTTTGCGCTCTCCAGCTTCTCCAGAATCCCTAGGATCTTAGCATCTCTCCGCTATATGAGTTCTAAACTTTAGAATCTTCGTTCTCTATCTCATTGTTGAAATTCTGGGATACCGAAATTTTAGATCCAACTGCTTTGAACACTTCAGATATACCACGGATTCTCGAGTCTTAAATTGTAGAATCTTAAAATCTGTATATAAAAAATGTGTGTTGAAAGATGTGTCATAATTTACAATACAGTGCAGTGTGTTTGTCATTGAATGGTTTTAGTTCATTAGAAGACTGGATGAAGTTAATAAGTAGCTCGAAAAAGAAGACTCGAGCGACTTAAGAGAAGTGTTCACGAGCAAGTAACGTGTTATATAATCTAATTTAATCGTCAGGATTCAGGTCTCGTGCCTCATGCTCGGTCTATATGTACTACACCTATGCTTTCTTTGCCTGTGCGAAATAATGTACTTTTTTGCTAATGTAAAATTAAATTATAGCGTCTACAATTTAGAATACAATATATTTTTCTCTCGAGTATATAACGGATGAGCAGTAACATTGGGTCAAACTTATCTGTCGATTAATGCAAGCTTCATATTCGAAAGCCACTTAATCGCTTAGGGATATACGTGCTTAGGAGCCGGTATTAATCTTCACCGGAGGAACTTTACGGAGGCTTCGATCGCGCTATTATCGGGCACTAGTTTCGGAACACCCAGTACGTAAGCAATAGCTTCGCCTATAGCGGTGGCAACCTATTTTACACGGGTCGTCGAACCCCACGAATTATTGGCCCGCTCCCAGTCAATAAGGATACGCCGGACGTTATCGCAGGACTGCCAGGATGCGAACGGACGCGTTACAAGATCGGCAAAGAATCGCATTTCTTTTTTTCCCAGGCTTTCATCGCTTCACGACGCGCGGCTTAATATCGTAAAATATCGTAATATATATCTATCGTATCCGATATATGAATATTTGAGATATATAAAGAAGCGCTATATATATCGGAAATCTGTTATCCGACCGCTGCAAAAAAATCTATCGATATTTAAAAGCGAAATAACTTTGTATATCAATATAATGATAACGGTGGAAATTAATTTACGTTGGATTATTCTTATACCGGAGTGGAAATTATTTTCCTCGCTGGACTCTCCTCTTCGGAGAAAATTCTCAGCGAGATTCCCCACGAGCTCGTATATTTATGCGAAACATTTAATATTAGTAACACTTGTCTGCCTGTGAAAGCCATGTTTTTTTCGCAATTTCCGCGTAATGCATCCCTGATTACATCGCGAAGGAAAGAAATTTCTCCTAGCTCGGGACAACTTTTGCCTCGTACAATGTTATTGTTACTGTTGTTAAAGAGAGAGAGAGAGATAGAAAATCGTACGGCGAGACGTGGAAAATTGCCGGTGATTGAAATAACGCCGGAATAATTGAATATTAATCATGAGCGATGCGCATTAGAGGCGGTCCGCGCGATTTTCGCATCCGTCGAGTAAATATTAAAATGTGCAAATACACGTCCTCTCTCTCTCTCTCTCTCTCTCTCTCTCTCTCTCTCTCTCTCTCTCTCTCTCTCTCTCATTACGGATGCGTCATTTTATCGACGGATTTCCGGCGCGAATATAGCGAGCGCGCGAAAATAGAGATAACAAGCCGCGCCGCGAGATGTTATAATCCTATAATCTTACGATGCAAGGTTTCTTAGATGCCTCAGCATGTCGAATACTGGTCTCTCTTGATATTTCGTTTTTTTTTTTTTTTTTTAATTTCTTTGGGTTACTAAAGGCCGCGCACCGAAAACAAAGTGAGTCGGGGTCGAATATTTGCGCGCTTACATTTCATGGCGACCGTTCCCGGAATGTACAGCACAAATTATTTCGCGACTAATTGCCTAGGCGCACCTGCAAATTACTACGACTATAACTGCATGCGGATATATTTGCGCGCGAGAGAGCATACATCTAACGGAGGGAGAGAAAAATAGTAGGCGCGTCGCGCGAAATATATACATATATATATATATATATATATATACATATGTACACACCCTATATACAAATTGGTGCGCGGCTGCTTCCTCGCTACTTATGCGAGCTGTTTTGCAATTTAGAGAAGCATCGAGTGCGGTGATTTTCATACCGCCGTCGGTAATTCGTGGAGAAGCCACGAGACGCCGCGTTCAAAGAAATACTCCGGAGCGGAGATACGGAGACGGAATATTTTAAGGGCGAAGGGCACGAAGGCTCCGCCACGAAGTGTGCATATGCAAATGATTTTTCAGCCACGGGGCAACCGCCCCGTCGTCTCCAGAGAGGAAAGAGGGATTTTTCTCAGATGTGAGAGCACGAGAGAACTCTCTCTCTCTCTCTCTCTCTCTCTCTCTCTCTCTCTCTCTCTCTCTCTCTCTCTCTCTCTCTCTCTCTCTCTCTCTCAGAATCCCCGACGGTACACTGTTTTCTCTTGCGGTGAGGGTGTCTTGATGGCAATTAAGAGCTGCACACCGAAAATACTCGTCCTTCGCACCACGAGGACAAAGAGAGAACGAGTAAATAAATAAACGTATTTCGGCTTTCGGCATAATTGGTGAAACCGAAATATGTTTATTTATATGCTCGTCCTCCTTGTCCTCGAGATACGAAAGGATGAAACTATTTTCGGAACGCGGAATCCTTAATTGCCATCGAGACACATGTGGAATCATCATATGTAACTTGCAATTGTAGACTAAAATATTGACATTGATTTATTCCGAGAAATAATATGATTTCTGTAACATTCGTCATACGTAATATGGATCGTATATTTGCAACTCTAATTTCTTTCTTAATTTAATTTCTTCGAAAACGTGACGTATTTTATCGCGAAATCATGCTCGATATATCATCTAAAGGTTTCATTTTCTCGCATATCTCTCTCTCTCTCTCTCTCTCTCTCGCGCACGCGCGCGCGATGCGCTTTTTGTTATATTTTCTCTTATCGCTGCACAACGTAATCCCCCGTCGCCATCTTTCCACCTCAAGCGAGTTTCCTTTACGGGGTAAAGCGGCGGTTACTTTCATTCCGGAGGTGTTAAGTAAAGTGGACCATCCGTTCCGATCGTCGGGAAGATTTAAGGAGCTCGCAAGAAAATTTCGCCGACTACTTTCGGAATCGATTCTTGTTAGAGAGACATAGATATCATTATCAAAAAAAAAAAAAAATAACACATATCTATAAATCTTTTGTGTGTGTGTGTGTGTGTGTGTGTGTGTGTGTGTGTGTGTCAAGCCGCAGAATTCAAAGTTTAAAAATCGGGAAGAATTCGAAAATGTTTTCTTCACCAAAGTGCTTCGAGATTGATGTCTTTGCGACACACGATAGTCAGGACATTATTAATGCACGCAATAAGCGACGTCGGAGAAAAATATGGAACCCGTGCAACGTATCGCTGATTTTACTCAGGGACATACATTTTTCGCGAATTTCCATTTCTCTGTAACCGCAGCGATCGATACCGCCTCGAACTCGGTCGTACAGAATTATTTATCCAGTCACGTGTCCAGAATAATTTATTGCCGAAAGGCAGCCGACATCAGCGGTCAATCGTGGTAATCTGAATCCCAAAATCAGAACCTCCGAAATGGCGGACGCACAGGACTCGCCAATCGAGGGGAGAACGAAACGTATTTCTCTTTCGGAAAAATCATCCGAATTAGGATAATCTTTGAAAATGTTATGTACTGAAAATAAATTTAGGGGCAATATCGATTTCGAATTAGTCAGTGTATATATTGAAAGGATGAAAATCCTCGATACATTTATTCGCATCTCAACGCGCGCGCACATCGCACTCTTTCCGATCTCCGATAATAAAGGAAGTTTGCTTTTTACGATAGGCGACAAAGTCAGAACAGCAACTTCGCCCGACGATTAATTAACGATCAAAACTCGTCTCTACAATTTAAACACTGCGCGTTTCCCGGGAATAATCTAGCATCGATTATTTTTCAGACCGAGGACAGCGACAGACGCTGCCAGGGACACCTGTCCTACTCTTAATTAACATCGATAATCCGCTTCCTCTCTCCTTCTTCCACCCTCGAAAGCGCCTTATGTGCGTGAAGGATCTCTTCTGCGAGGACGATCCCGAAACTCGAAAGTATTTAAAGTTTCGTAAAGTGTTGCCAATCCCGTGAAAGAGGACCGTCAAAATGGAACCGGTCGTTTTACGAGGCGACTTTTATCTCCCGATTATTCCTCGAGGATTCGATTGCTTCTGCCGAAATTCGCGTCGGAAAATTAAGAGGATATGATTAAATTCAACAAATTAACGATATCCCTTATATCTTCGTAACGCGTAAATGATTTGCATAGATTTTCATCGATTATTACAAGCGCTGTTCAATGACACAGATTAATGCATATCTTTATTAAAAATATAACATCAATACACTACGCTGAAAAAAAGATATTCTCGAAGTAAGAGAGAGAAGACTGTATACTATAAAATCCCTCTTAACAGATATGAAGTGTTTCTAGAACATCCTTTAAAATTAAGAATATATTCTTTGTTAATAACAAAGGATACGTTTTTTATTGTTGCAGCAACGTATATGGTTATATGTATAGTGTTGCAATTTGCAGTGCAGTGCAGTGTTTGTCACTGAATGGTTTTAGTTTATTAGAAGAATGGATGAAGTTAATAAGTGGCTCGAAAAAGAAGATTTGAACAACTTAAGACAAGTGTTACCTAATAATCTAATTTAATCGTTCTCGTATCTCATGCTCGGTTTATATGTACTGTATCTATGCTTTCTTTATAGTCTTTCTTTGTCTGTGTAAAATAATATATTTTTTTGTTAATGTAAAAATAAATCTCATTTCGTCTACATTTTTATAAATTAGAAATATCTTATACTAATCTTTAGGGGATTGCCATCTTAAGGTTTTGGAGAATCCTTTTAGGCGCCTATTTTAGAACAGGGTATTCTAAAGATAAGTGGAAAATTCTTAAAATGAGAATACAATTTTTTCAGTGTATCGTGATATCGTTAATCCTATTCGAGGGTGAACACGCGGGGAGCCAATCATTATGCGAACTATCTCAAGATTCGGGCTCGTAATTTTGTGTGTGTGTGTCTGCTAACGGCTACTTTGTATCTCTTGAGAGAGAATACTCGAAGCACTCGTAATATCGGACGGATTATTGGATTACGTAGTCGTAAACCCGTAAAGGACGTCGTGTTTCACTCCAAGGAATTTCGCCGTGGAAATAATTCGCTCCCTCGGAGAAATTATTTCACCGTAAATTTTTCAATTCCACATGCATTTTTATAATTTTTTTTTTACGTATAATTTCTTATTAATTTTTCCGGCAAATTTCGATTATACGAGGAAATATCGAGTTTTCAGAACGTTACCTCGGAAGCTCGGAAGTAAAGGGAAGTTCTCTCGCGAAAAGCTTCGCCCTTTGATGCGAAAAGCTCGCATCACCGGTGAACAAATCGCGCTCTTTCAAGCGCGCGAGCATTATGTATTCACTTAAGTTCGCAGAAAAGTAGACAATGGGACGTAAATTCACACGGACTCCCCATCTCGATTGAGAATCCGCTGCTCAATGTTGGAAAAATTGGAGTCGCGAGACTCTTCATGGAACACCGCTCGAAAAAAAAAAAAAAAAAAATGCGGGGAAAATCACGGCTGCGACAGTTTGCCGAGCGAAAAATCAAATAAGCGTCGATCTCAAATTCGCGTGTCGTGATTAATTGGACGGTCATGCCGCAGTGGGCCGACGGACAAAAATACTATTTTCCTCTCGCAATTCTAGTATCGAATATGAAGTTAGCCGGTTATCTATTACGCGCAACGATAAAATGCATTTTTTTTTTGTTTGCAAAAGTTGAATTTATTTCTCGCAACAATCGTTCGGCGGTCCTTTTCTAATTAGAATGCTCCGCCTCGCTCCGAAATATATACACCGGGCACAGTTTTTAGGTCATTGTTACGCATCGATCGAGAACTCGTCTAGTTTAAACAATTTGCGCCAGCGCAAATGAACCCGCGATTCTCCATCCAGTAACTAAATGTTTATACTGACAGGAGGGGGACGAATTCCATAAATGACAGATAAAGAAGGAGCGTCCGTGTACCGAGGAATATTTAATGCTTTCCTCTTTTGGAAGGAGGCAAAAGGCGGAAGTGATTTCCATTGGACAAAAGGGCGGCAAATATTGTGTCCTGTGCGGGTCGCCGGATCGCTTTATGCTCTCTTTGACGGAAGACGCGAAAGAAGTTCACTCTCAAAGCCTCCCTTGTAAACATTGTTATTTTGCCAGCGAATGAAAATCGAGCGGGCCAACGGAACGAGTGGACACACACACACACACACACACACACACACACATGTGAGAAACAATGGCAGAAATCTCGGTGGACCGAAAAGATGTTAAGGATACTTGGCCGGAAAGAATGCTAGTTTGGTAGTCGCGACGACGAGAGAGAGAGAACGCGACATGTTTTTTTTTTCAACTTTACGCGTGTCATTAATTTTTTCATATTTCAGTTAAAAAAAAAAAAACTAAAATAAATATGTTGAAATAATTAAAATAATAAAAATTAAAATAATGTATATTAAAATAATAATTAAAATAATAAAATTCTTAATAATTGAAATATAATAATTAAAATAATGTATACTAAATATAATATATAAAATATATTTTATATTTAATATTCATTATTTTAATTTTGTATAATATATTAAAATAATGTTGAAATGAAAAAAGGGACTTTTCGAATTTTTTTTACAGAAGATAAAAATGGTTGAATTAAAAAGTCGAATTACGAAAATCATACTTTGCTTTATTTTATCCGCGAGAATAAATGATTTTCAATCACTCTTTTCGGTCTACATCTTATAAAAAAAGTAAGGCACACTGGTAATCTGTCTCTCTGTCTCTCTGTCTCTGTCTCTGTCTCTCTCTCTCTCTCTCTCTCTCTGTCTCTCTCTCTCTCTCTCTCTCTCTCTCTCTCTCTCTCTCTCTCTCTCTCTCTCTCTCTCTCTCTCTCTCTCTCTCTCTCTCTCTTCTCCCTCTGAAAATAGTAAAACTTTTCAAATTCGCTATTCGCTTTTTCTCTATGTCCTCGCAGAAGTATGGAAAAATGGAGAACTCTCGGTTTTACGTCCGACTCGTAGTCAAGCTCGTACTTTACCACCCCGATTTCTACCGAGCTTTCTTTCTCTTTTTTTCCCAAGAAAATCCAGGATTTCCGTTTCGAATCGATCAAAACGCTTTAAGGAAAGAGCGGGGGGGGGGAGGGTAACCCGATACTTGTCATTACCGCCGTTCCAGGATTTCACGAAGCGTGCTGAATCGGGACGGAAGAAAGCGATGGACGTATCGAATATCACGAATCTCACCAGAGAAGGGGAGGGAGAGAGGGGGTGGTCGGAGGGTTGGAGAGGCACGAGCGGCGCGCACAGGAGGGGCACCATGCCAGTTTATCTTTCGGATTCTCGTAAAAGAGTTTAAGTCCACATTTATAGCCGTTCCGTTATCGTCCCGCTGAGAGAGGAAGGTATATCACTTGATTTATGTGCCCGAGCGTGCGGCGACAACCCGACTACGAAGCTGATGCACCCTAAGTGCATCGATAATGACAGCCCGATAATGGCGGAAAGATCGCGGGACGCATTATCCCTCGACATCTCTCGACATCGACGAGTCGCGGGGAGAGATGATCGATTTAATATGTAACAATTAAACCCCATTACGCGTATAATACAATAGGAATATAAACATAAAAACGCATTATAGTGTACAATTACAATTAATTAATTAGTGCCTCCTGTATATTGGGAAAATATTATAATGCATATAACTCTATAATATATAGTTGTAATACCCCTTAATTATATTACATTAAATTATGGTACAAAAATTAAATATAATAGTGTAAAAATCACAATTACCTATATAACGTTCGCAATTTTAATTCAAATATTACAGGGAATGTAATAAGTGCAAAATTGTTTCTTCTTTTCGAAAACTGCGATCTCTTTTGGATAAACACCAGAGAGAGAGAGAGAGAGAGAGAGAGAGAGAGAGAGAGAGAGAGAGAGAGAGAGAGAGAGAGAAACGTTTCATGGACCTCTCTGATTGAAATTGAATATCGGTCCCGCAATCGGGATGCTATCTTCCGCCGAAATATTTGTAACCGGGGACGAAGGAGAGGTGAAACCCTCCCCTTTCCTCCGCTTCTCGTATCCTAATCCCTTGAGACAGCTACTACAGCGGGGAGATAAACGAGATCCTATCGACGTGAAATAGCGCAACGCTCGGCGATCTTTCGAGAGGGATCGCATTGTTGCGATATCCGCCATTACGGGAAACGTGCGTTTGGTAGCAGTAACAATAGCTGTAACCTCTATGTGCGCGAGTGTTTGTATGAGCTGCGCTGTGCTAAAGAAAGATGCGTCTTTCTTTTACTACGGCTACTGAACGTGAAGTATCGCTCCGTAAAACCACCTGCCTCTTTGATCCTTTGCGTCTTGACTCTCAGACGTGCATTGTGAAAAATTGAACGCGGCTTGCTGTACATCGTAAAACAATAGTAAAAACAAAAACAAAAAAAACAAGAAAAGTGAACTATATTTCTTCCGGTTTTTGCGCCCCGAAATTATTTCAAAATATCCCAGCAAATTAACTCTCTGCGTCGAAAACAAAAATTTCTTCCTTCTTGTATTGTCTTCTCTTTCCAACGTAACCGCCAATTAATAGCGACAAAATCATAATTGATAATAACTCGCACGATAATGAATGAGCTTCGTTAAAAATGGCAATACTGTGCCAGAAGTTCGTGACTAATTAAAGATAGCTTTTACGCGCGCGTATAATTGTTCCATTCAACTTCATGCAATGATATGAAAACAATTCAGGAAACAAGAAGTGTCGGGGAGGGAATAAAAGCACTGGGCAAATAAAAATGCGCAGAAATTTTAAGAAAATATAATTGAGATCGCAGCGGCTACAATATCAAATAATTATTATTCCTTTATCTTACTTATTCTATGTACTCTATATTATATTTTTCATTTTTTTTATTTATTTTTATTTTTTATTAATTAATTAATTATTTTAGTTTATTTTTCATTTATATTTATACATCTATTTATATTATTTTTCATTATTGTACTATATCTTTTATCGTATTCATTATACTATATGTATATTTACGTTTGTTAGTACATATGTACATACATATTATTATTGCTTGCCACATTTTGCTCATACAGACTCACGAGCCACTCGGTGTGTATTCCTAAGAATTGATAGTCAATGTAACGCAACAAACATACGTGACGAACAGGAAGAATGCGCACATTGTGCCGGTCTTAAACATATGCCCTACAATGCGTTAAATTGCGTGTACCCTTTGATACGGGTCGTCACGCATGTTGCGCCTCGTTTCGATTGTTCGATACAGGAAGCGGACCGCGTTTCCGTCACCTGCCTCGAACTTTCCGGCCGATTCCCGATCTGCTGGTCTCGCACAGAAATTACTGCGGAATTAATATTACGCGCGCGATGAAAATAATATTTTTATATAGTGTCTTTTTTATCAAACTGTTCTCACACGAGATAGATTAAAGGGGATGTTAGTTTAACGCTACATATATTATTGGCATTAAAAATATATCATTAATATAATATTAATATTAATTAATGTTAATATATTTAGCAGTATATTATATTAGTATTAAGTACAATATATATTATATATATATATATATATATATATATATAATTTTTTTAAATCACACATAAGGAGAATATATATATCCTTCTAATGTTAATTTAAAAAAAATTAGACCTCCGCTGACTGTGCGAGAGATTGCATTTACGCGTAACTTTGAAGAATCAGCGACGATTATGTTTATCATAGTTTATATCATATGAGAGGGTTTATTCGCGGCGTAAAATTTGCGTGAAAATGGGATATGGTCGCGAGACTTTGAGGATTGTATCATCGACGAGATTTCGCCCGTATGAAGGAAAATCTTGGCAATGCGTGTAACAACGCAATTTATATGCGTCCTGCTGAATTTACATGTGAAAGAAGGCGCGGCGTAACAACAGATATATTTACGTCGCGCCTTATTTTTCGCGGTTTCTACGGGGTGTCCCGAGAAATATCTCGCAACGACGACTGTCTGTGTGTCTGTGGTACCAGTCGACAAATAGATATTCCCATTCTAATCCCACCTTTCTGATCTGAATGCCTTTCGGCAAACTCGGGGATCCGACCTTAAAAAGAGGATATAGTTGCTTGCGAAAGAATCGCGCAACTTTCGTTATCTTTGTTTGGAATTTCGAGACCGGGAAAGTTTCAAACGAGGTAAAAGGCAAACAGACCGACGAACGGAGCTATGTTAATCCTCCCTGTAATGGCGCTCTGATTTTTATGTAACATGCTCATATTAATACGATACCTTCGGAAAGCAAAAGCAGCGAAATTTAATACTAAATCTAATTGTATACCATCACCGATGAACAAGTTGATCCAGAGCCATCGCTTTACGCTTATAATAGGTATTGTTTATGCTAATTATTATCGCACCAATATTAATTATTGTCGCTTCGGATACCATTACGAATGCATTTTCCCTCGGCGCAGTTCAATCTCGGTCTAGTCGGAGAGGATTTCGATGCTATCTCGTTATCATATTCCCCGTTTCGTGTATAAATGTGTGATACAGTTCTTTTTTTTCTAAAAAAAAGCGAGAAACGCGTCCGTCTTTCTACTATTCAATCAATTTTTTGCTTAACACGAGCGAAATGAAACGATTACATTCGACGGCATTTTGCCTGGAAGTTGGAAATGTACTAAAGAAATCGATAAATCCTGTTTACTCAGCCAGCTGCGCGTGTCAAATCCGTCGGAAATTCAAGTGAAAAAAGTCGACACTGCGCAGCCGAGTCGCCGGCCCGAAAAACCAGACCGCTACTTGGTCGATAACCCCCCTCCCCTCCCCCTCCCCCTCCCCATCGGACTGCTTTGGCGTCGGGTTACTAAGGGTTACAAAAAAAAGAAACTCTCAAGTCTCACCCGCGTCGCGTCAAAACAATTACATAAGTGACGCGTCGGATCGAATGCGCCGATATTAAAAACTCTCGCTTTACGCGATGAGAGAGAATTTTCGCAACCTAATTTAAAAGTAAAAGAAAATTGAGAGAAACACACGCGCATTGAATCGCGCCTATTTTTTTTTTTTTCTCGTTCTCGCGAAACTTTTGCGTGTTACATTGGGCTATGTAATAAAATAATATTCTTCATAATATAATAATTTTTTTTATAATATAATAATCAATTTTTATTCTTTTATGCGCGCGCATTCACTTTTCAACATTATATAATTTATTCAATTGCGTACCAAATCTTTTATAACATTTCCGTTATTAAGTTTCGATATTTTATCGTTTTGTTATTCATTAAAGGTTCGTTCATCGCTTGAATGCGTAATGATTGAAAATAAACGAGATTTTATTTCGCGACATTAACGTTCAACAACAATGGTCTCGATATGATTTATGTAAAATTATCTCGAAAAAAAAAGAAAAGAAAAAGTTAGACGGCTGCGGAAAAAGTTCTGAGATGCCTCTCAGAGGCCGACGCAAGATTTCTCGACACGTGTCACGTCTCACGCGAAAGTGGAAAGTTTTCCACGTGACTGTAAATTCGCGGAAGTTTCCCCGCGATGGATTACTCGCCGATAGTGTCATCTGCATATGAATAACAAAGCCGGATTAAGTTCCGCTATATATATATATATCACGCGCTATATATTTCGCGCTTCGGGCGATTTCGCGGATCTTAAATTTCCAGATAAAATACACCTATAGACATCTCTCCGGAGCTTCCTCCGCGGAATTTTATCGGAGAGCTTTAGGCTTTCGCGAAAATTCGCGAGAGGTTTCGCGAACCTTTCCCAAACATGGCAAATCATCGGCGCGCAAACAACAGCGAGTACTAAGCGCGCGATCCTAGCACAGGTTCCGTAGATTCCTTCCTCCCGCGAAACCTTTGCAAACTTTGCTCGTCTCGCGCGCTACGATCCTGTCTTCCACATATATTAGATTCCGTTAGCTTCCGCGAAGAATCTAACGTCCGCAACTACTCCGCCATCCGCGGATCCGCAGTTTCTGCAAATCGCAACTTTCGCGAATCCGAGAGCTTCCCTGGGTAAAATCTATCCATAACTCCTCCATCTCTCCCTCCTACCCTTCTCTCTATCTTTTCCGTGTGGTTCTGGCATTAAATTTCACGAATCCCTGGATCCCTGGATATCGCAGTATCCCGGCTCGCGCATATTCGTCCCTTCGCGGAGGGATATCGTTACGAGCGGAATAGCGATGGGATTAAGTGTCTTACAAGTAGGTTCAAATTTGTTTGCATGATCTCGAACTCTCTGTGATTATTTCGAGAAAGAAACACTTCCAAGTACACTCGGAACCTGGAGTCAAGTATGTTCGAATCTTTTATGAGTATATTTAGAAACTTTACGTTGCTTCGGATTAAAATGTTTGTATAAAGCAAAAACTATTTTAATATATTACTCTTATTATAATTAGAAACTTTACAAACAATAAAAAGTATAACACAAAATATTTAATATGTGTATAATATTTTTCTTTTTTTTTATATATAATATAAATATTATGTAATATTCAATATTCAATATACACACAGTATCTAATATTTGCAGCCGATTGTTATATTAGAAATAATATTTGATTTACAATTTTATCGGTCACCGGAACATTCGACGAAGAGAATGGGTGGAAGAGGGGGGGAAGGGGGGGGGGAAAGACACTCGACCGCAAAGATGAAAAAAAGCGGGCACGATTCCGTCGAGAGAGCGCATCTCTCTCTCCCCCTTCCTTTATTTTCCACTCTTCTCCTCTAATTGCCTCGACCGGCACCATGGCGGAGTCATTAATTTCGTTTAATCGACTGCTCTTCTTCTCGTTGCCAACGAGAGAGAGAGAGAGAGAGAGAGAGAGAGAGAGAGCTCCCGTGGGTCGATCTTTCGGTGAACAATTTCCGAAGGGAAGAAACTTGGAGAACGAGAAAAGGGAAGAGGAGACAGAATGGTGTTGCCTGAAATCTGCGCGCAAGATGATAAATTCGGCGAGACAGAAGGGGGCGAGGGGGGCAGGGAAGGGGGGTAAACGTAGACGCGGTACACCGAAATCGTAATAATCAAGAGCGACGAAAAAGCCGGCGCTCGCTTATGCCGATTAATAAGCGTGATGCGACAGAAATTACGGCGTCGAGATGCGAACGTCGGCGATGCGATTAATGTTACCTAATCTAACAAGCAAGAAGCGACGAATTGCCCGCGGTGATTCTGGAGGGGGGGGGGAGGGTAAATTCTGACAGCGAGAGAGTGTGTGTCACACCGCGAGCGTCGCGATCGATTAAGGTAGCGAGAGATGGATAAAATTATTGTATTACACAAATTTCTCTCCGATGATTTTAACCAGCGAGACGAATTTTATATTACGCTTTTAACGCTGCAATTTCGCCGAATCCTTATGGGATTTCCTTAAGGACTTGGAATGAGCGATTGTACGACCTGCTCCGTGCTATCTTATCACCCTCGTCTAGCGTCATTAGTTTTCGACGAAACGACTACAAATTCGGCCTCCTCGATTCATTACAGATGTAACGAGAGACCACACGGGGTCGTCGCATAATGGTACTCGCGCCACTTTACACGAGAGAGAGAGAGGGATGAAGTCGAGCGTGTCTAAGTGGATACAGCGAATTCTGGGCTGAATTATTCGGCCTGCGTGTCAATCTTCTCCGTTGGTCGACAACCCTCTATTGTGTATTAAATTTACGTCGCTCTTTAGAGATTCGCTGGTGAAGCGGTATTTTAATTCGCGCCCCTCCCTTTCTTTCTTCTTTTTTCCCCCAAAGTTACAATCGAATCTACACGATTCGTCTGTTCAGACTTTCAATTAAATTCGTACCTCTTTCGCGCGGCAAAAAAAAATCTCCTTTTTATAATTTCCCCACTCCAACTCGTGTTATTAAAAATAAAGAAATCCATGCTTTAAATTTCCTGTGACCAAGTTTACAGTAACTCTTCAACTTTCCCGGCCAAACTCCCCTGCGCAATTAAGTTTACACGTCTCAAATTCCCAAGCAAGCCATTAAATAAGTTTAATGCCGCCCTTTCATCTTCCACGTGCAATGAGGTTGTCAAATTTATACATGTATCACTCGTTGAAAGTCAGTTACTTTGAAACTAGAATCATCACGCGACGAGATCCTTCGCGCAAAGGACGCGAGATGAAGGGGTCGCTCAGAATAAAAAGATTTTCGCGTTTCTTCTTTCTTTTCAGCAGAGAATATACGAATCGAAATTCGGATCACTTACCTCTCGCGAATCGTCACGAGACACCGTTCGCCATGATATCCGCCGATATCCTCAAAGAGGGAAGCGTCTTCCAGTATCCCTCGGGATCAGCACGAGACAAGAGGACACAAGAGATCTACATCCTTCCAAACGCACTGCTGGCTTTCGATTCACGCAAGTTTCCGCGGTGAGAACACACGCGAGAGAACAATCACCCTCTCTACCCCCTTTCGGTTCGGATCCACTTTCCAAAGGTCGCGGAAAAAAAAATGAAATCACGTGTATCGAGAGAATCTCTCCCTCGATTTCGATCGCGTCTCTCTCGGAGAGAAAGAGAGAGAGAGAGAGAGAGAGAGAGAGACGGTGAGGAGGAGGGAACGCGAATAAAAGGGCTCGCGAGGACGACAGAAAACCCGAGCTCAGCGTTCGCGCAGCGACTGGCGCCCGACACCTCCACCCTTCCGACAACACCCCAACCACCCCCTCACGCGGACCAGATGGGAAGGGGGTCAGGAACCAGAAGGGGGGGGGAGGCACGAGAAACGACGGAGAGGACCGAGCGAGACGATTCTCGCCACGAGCGGCGCTGGCAGCAGGACGTAGAATCGAGAGAGAGAGAGAGAGAGAGAGAGAGAGAGAGAGAGAGAGAGAGAGAGAGAGAGAGAGAGAGAGTAGGGATTGGTTAGCTTGGTGTGGATCGTATGGTGAATCCGTACGGCTTGGCGAACGAGGAGGGGGGAGGGGGGGCAGCGCTCCCTCGATCGCTCTCGCGCCCTTTTCTCTCCCCCCCCCCTCCCCCCTCAGGATTTCTCGCGAGAGGGACCGGACACGGGGCGCACGCGCGCGGCGTCCTAGATTTCGTCTCGCCTCCTGATTTTTCGTAATAAAAACGTTTGTCTTGCCCGAGTGGCAACGGCTCGCATATCTCTGACGTGGCGTGTGCAACGCGCGCCGCACGCGCGCCGCGTGTCTCTCGTGCGCCCATTTTCCTCCTCCCCTTCTCACCCGGGTGGGTGGGCGGGGGGAAGGTGGGGGTGATATACAAAACCGTTGGGGGGGTGGGATGTATACGGAGAGCGCGGATCCGGGATACACGTTCTCGCGCGCGCGAGACGAAAATCGAGAGGGAACGAGAATCGATGATGGAGTGACGTGTCTCCCGCGCATCGACGACAGACAGGGAAAATTGGGGGACGAGTGTTAAGGGAGGGGGGAGGGGTTAATTCTTAAGTACGCGCGCCACAGGGGTGGAATTTCTGCCCGCTCATGCGAAAAGGATGTCCCGACATTTGTCTTCCTTCCACGTGCAAAGGGTGGGGAGGGGGGGACCCGAGTTGATTTAGGGGCCCCCGTGTGTTCGCTAATAGCACCTTGCGATTTCCAAGTTTTTATCAGCGTTTCTCGCAACGGCAATAAAGCTTACGGTGAACGTAGTAAGACGTATAAAGAGGGAAGCTCTCCCGAAAAAGCTAAGCTCAATCTGATGCATTAAGCTGTGCGCGCGACGGGATGGATTAGAAAATGAAAATAATTTCATCAGTTTTGCGAGACGTTGAAATATATAACGGGCGAAGATTGAAAAAAAAAAAAAAACTGTCGCGTTATCTTAAGGAACACTTTGATATCGGACGCTATCTTCTAGCTTCTCTCTCTCTCTTTCTCTCTCTAGCGAGGACCCGACTCGATTATGTAATTTAACCTGTAATTTATCCGCGTGAATATCCGGCGGAACATCTAGAGTTTGTGGTCCAAACTACTTCGCGGAAACCACTTTAACACGCTGCACTCGCGATGCAACGCTCCGCACATAATGATAAGCGTCAAAATTACCATCGCAGCCGCAACATCGACCGCGTAAGAAATAGTTGAGGGTAATTTATATATAGCCGAGGGGGATAGAGGGTAATTGGCTCATTATTGAAATACAGTTTGTTTCGCCAATTATATAGTTGCGCGATATCAATCATAATAATTTTTAGCACAAACGCGGCCACAGAAATTAATATATTAAATCCAAACCAGCTGTTCTCTCTTATAGACAGAAATGTATCTGAATATTTCTGATAAAGAAATTTATCTTTAACATCAAGTTAAAAGTGTATAAATCTTCTCCAGTCTTCCACGAAAAAGCTTTTCTTAAGCTGATTGCAATATAAATGACAAACACATTTCCCTTATATATACATCCATAAATATATATATATATATATACATAACATATATATATATATATATATATATATATATATATTTATCTATCGCGAATATTCTGATCGTTCTTAGCGGAAAGGATCTGCTCCCGAAGGACGAAGCAGGCAACTGGAAAGTTAAATAGAAGCCCGTAATAACGAACCCAAGACGTGCTTCAATTGCAAACGGACTATTTTCATATTTATCCCTTCCGCCGAAGCCAAGGAGCTCGTCTTTGTCGTCAATTAGTAGGACTCAAAACGTAAGAAGAGATGAATTGCATAGTTTCTTAACGATACCGAAAGAAGAAGAAGACGAGAGAGAAGTCATTACGTAGGACCGTCGTGCATAATGGCATATTGATGAGAATTGTTCTTTAAGGACTGTTGGGGACTTGCGGGAGGCGGTTTTAATAAGAACCGTCCGAAGCCTCGACAACAATTAACGGATTAAGAATTTTTTTTCCGAGGAGAGACGACGAGTCCTCTCCTTTCGTTAGAAAGAGATTTCGTCAAAGGCAGAAGAAGAACTAATGATAAGCTTATGCCAAGTGGAGGACGATATTTCCGATGCAAAACATACTCCATTTAGACGAACGCGGAAAGAAATCTCGGATTCTGCTGCGATGATTTCCGTTTTCTCCCCCCCCCCCCCCGCCCCCGAAACGGAAACCACACGACGCAAAAATCGCAAATATACACAGCGCGCATAAAATCCGATCCGAATTCGAATGGAAATTAAAAACAGTTGCGCGATTTAGAGCCGGCGCGGAAAACACGCTCGATTTATAAATTACAATTACAGTATACAACGCAGTTTAATAAAACGCTCGGTCTCTATTTTTTGAGTTAACCAAACCGCAGCTTGGAACAATTGTTTTCTCTCTTTTTTTTCCGGCCTACTAACAGACTATTAAACGGATGTTTCCAATTTATTTTTAAGCAATTTCCCAACCGGTGATTATTATTCCGCGAATTAAAAGTTAGTTCGCGTTACTGTGTCATTTCGGCAAGCTATTTCGCTCTTCCAGAATCTGTGCAAAACAAAATTTATAAATCTATCAATATAATCGTCCAGGTAAAATTAACTGTATATAAAATTACTATTCCTTATTTTCATCTATGAAAATGCAACGTATCTAAAATTTTTTTCTCTCTTTTTATCGGTCCACTAACAGACTATTAAACGGATGTTTCCAATTTATTTTTAAGCAATTTCCCAACCGGTGATTATTATTCCGCGAATTAAAAGTTAGTTCGCGTTACTGTGTCATTTCGGCAAGCTATTTCGCTCTTCCAGAATCTGTGCAAAAGAAATTTATAAATCTATCAATATAATCGTCCAAGTAAAATTAACTGTATATAAAATTAATATTCCTTATTTTTATCTATGAAAATGCAACGGATCTAAAACTGTTTTCTCTCTTTCTTTTCGGTCCACTAACAGACTATTAAACGGATGTTTCCAATTTATTTTTAAGCAATTTCCCAACCGGTGATTATTATTTCGCGAATTAAAAGTTAGTTTGCGTTACTGTGTCATTTCGGCAAGCTATTTCGCTCTCCCAAAATCCGTGCAAAAAAAATTTATAAATCTATCGATAATTGTCCAGGTAAAATTAATTGTATATAAAATTAATATTTTTATCTATGAAAATGTAACGGATCTAAACGCGTTACACGTATAAGTGACGAAGACATTATGCGAAAGTGCAAATTCATCCTGAACCCCGAAATATATTGGAAGGCTGAAACGTAATGGCGGTTTGTATCAACCGAGAAGGACGATGCTTCATGCGATACTGAATTATGCAGACACTTCTACACGGCGTCGTTATCGGTGAAAATCGGGTCACCAGCCGTCCGGGAGGATGCTACGAGAAGACGCGGAAGGAGGAAGAGAGGAAGGGACGACACGTACAAATGCGCCCTTAATATTAACCCCTTCGAACTAGCAGAGCTCCGCGTGTGCTTTTGAACCACCGGAGGAATTTTCTTAACCGAAGAGTCACGCCGGAAATACACGCGAAAGTTGTCGCGAGCCAAAAAATATATATTCGCGGAATGTGCAGAATATACGCATCTCGGTATTCTTTCTTTTTTTTTCGAATCGACGCACAAACTTGAGTTCCCGGAGGCAAGAGAGCTCGCTCCTTTGTAAAATGAACGAACATTCGTCGAGGCGAAGGAATAGAGAAAAATGGTGAGGAATTTGTGCTTTTCTCTACTTTCTTCTTTCCCCCTCTTTTGACAAGTTCCACGGACAATGTGCGTCGGAGAATCAGCGAAACGTGAAACCAAGGGAATAATGGGATTAAAAAATTTAGCGAGTATATGAGCAGGAAGCGTATGATCAGTGGTTTGCAAGGATCGAGAAACTACGAGAGTCATTCAATAAGTAAAGAGGCAAACGCGGCTGTTGTTTTAACACGATTTATTCAATGAATCTAACAATTTACCTATTTTTCGATATAATCCCTTGCTACAATTATACTTGTCTCATCGCTTTAATAATTAATTTAACGCTATTATTTTTTTTTATGCCAGCAGCAAAGAGTTCTTTGTCTTGAACCAGTTTTAGTCGTTCCTCACGTTGCTTATCATAACACTTTCTCGGCCACTTTTGAACTGATCAACCCACTTGTAAAAATTCGCACGATTCATACAAATTTTACCGTGTTACTTGAACATCCGGGAGTAAATTTCTGATGGTTTTAATGACAGGGATGCCAACTTATAATTTTAAAAATATCGTATTTCTTATTTAGATATTTTTTGAACTACAGCCGTTTGTCTCTTTGCTTATTGAATGGCCCTCGTAATAAAAACAAAAGCTCTGTCCAAGAAATTCTATTTAAAAAAATGTATTCGTTGTAATGAGACGGCGCTTCTGAAATCTCTTTTAAAAAAAAATAGACGCGGACGATTGGATTAGTATCGCGTTCCTTTGACGTTTGTGAGGCGCGCGCGAGGAATATTGAATTAAAAATGTAAACAACGAATGAGTTGATGCAACTTCTCAAACCGGATTGTGTCCGTCCTGTGTGCACGAGGGTTGCGGCAGAAGCAGTGTATAAAGTCGACTTTCGTTCCGGCTTCGTAAACCGCGAGTATGTCCTCGGGACTTTTCCTTTATAATCGCGTTGACTTTATTTCGCCGAGGACCTCCGCGCAACGAAAAAGTCCACAAGCTACATTCCGATTTACACGGAAACACGGAGGACAATTTTCATGAAAAAAAAAACCCCTCAGCCATTCGTTTTACGCGAGTTTGCTTTCTTTTTTGTTCGCGGTTTGCCAGGAAATTCTACACGAATATAAAAATAATAGGCAAAGTGTGATTACTATAAAACCGTGAGAAACAGCATTCTTAAAAATAATAAAAATATATACATATATAATTCTATAATTAATATTATATTCTCGAATATAATTTCGAAGAGGACGCGCGGCTTTTAAAAAAGTATATATGCACAGTCTGTGTTCTAATGCAACGAAAGAGACGGCCGTGTCTGTTAAGAAAAACGCGTAAACACAAAACATCATGAGAGAAACCGGAAGATCCTTTATCCTTTAGCGAGAAGGGTCGAGTTCCTTGATCTCGGCTCGAGAGTTCCTTCGACCTCAACAAAGACCGTCTGTCTGTTTATACGTCGCTGGCGAATAAATGTATGACTCATGCAATGTATGAAAACGATGTCGAAGATTATCCTAAGTCTGATGGATTTCGGGGCGCGTTTACGCGTCCCACGCTTTTTGATAAAACGCGTCGAGAACGTAGGCTCGCTCCTTTCAAGGAGGAAAGTTTCGACAAACTAATTTATAATATAAATTTACTAAAAATTTACAATAAATTTACTATAAATTTATTATAAATTTACTATTCCTGATGAACATAGTTCACGTGAAATTTTTATAATATAATCTCTAATAAATCCTAATTTTATATATAAATATTTCTATAATCGTAATACTAAAACAACGCCGAACTCTTTCCATCTATAAGATATCCTTAAACGTTTTTACACTAAAAGGTGAAGAGTCACAGTGACTCTTCTTCGCAGTTTATGCTGCAATAAATCCGAATAATAATTGAATAATATTTTTCTAAACTATCGTAAGATTTCTAGTCTCTATATACATAAATTATCCGACTTTAAAAAAAAACAAGATTTTTTTTTTAGATACTTTCTGTCGCGTTATGCTCTGATTTTTCCTAGCGAGCGAACTCAGTAGGATCATATCGCTTACGGAAGAAGTTATTCCCGGTCTACAATATAAACTAGCTGCCCCGTATATAAAACGGCCGCTGCGGGACAACGGATTCATCGTCGTTAAATTAAGCGACATCGCCGAGATCTCTCTCGCGCGGCGGAGAGACTTCTTGGACGCGCGCGCGCCTCTTTCATTTTTATTTATACACTTCCCGGCTTCCCTGCTAAATGGCCCGGACAAGTTTCAATTGAAATTTTAAATAGACCCGAAGAGGATGCGTCTCGTTTATTCAACGCGTTTATTTCAATCGCGAAAATTCTTAGCGACCCTCTTCGAGGGTCTACAAAGAGCGCTTTAATAAGTAACGGAGTATTATGTAATATGTGTGTACGATGTGATGTTTTTTGAAATCGCATTTCCTGACTGACTGGTAACTCGTCGACCAAAACTATTAGTGTCTCGCGAAGAGAAGTACAAGTTCTCGGCGAACGTAAGAACGGGTACCGGCGTTACACAGGGGACGAACTTCTGGTCGCCTTAAGTTCTGTTCTCTACGCTAGAATAAAGTTGCAATTAGGCGAGCGCGCGAGCACGAGCGCTTGTTTTACAAACTTCGTTAAGCGAATTTGCGCGCGAATTCACGCTCAGCTCAGGTATCGTTTACGACGAATTTGCCGGATTCGTTGCTCGTCATCCGGCAAACGTTGAAATTGCATGCAACCGGATGCGAACGAATCGTCGTCGTTTACAGATACACATCGCTAGAAACTAGACATCTGATGTAATTCAATTCGCAGTTTTGACAAAATGCGATTACCTTTGTGATATTTTAAGCCGGCTGGATATTGTCGTTACAAAGATATTTTTAATTAAACGATAACTTTTTTCGATACCGTAAAGCTTTAACGTATAAAAGTGCCGCGCTTCTGTAATATTTTATATTTCAGAGCATCTGTGTGTTTTACACAGAGATGCTCTTCGTATAACGTAAAAACATACCCAGAGTTAATCTCGAAAATAATTCATTTTGAGGGTCAAATCGGAACAAAACCGGATATTAACTATACGCGCTAAATATTGTCAATAATTACAGAGAGCATTCTCTAACAAAGAGTTACACGGGACATGTATCTTCTGACAAAGAGTGGCCAAGCACAATTAGCTAATCGGTCTATATACTGTCTAATAACCAGGAATATTCATTTCGTGAGCAACAACGTTCATTCAGCTAGATTATCCCTTTTGAACCGGCGATTCTCGATTACCCGTTACATCGCAAAAGTTTATTTAACTATACTATACATGCGCGGACTGTATATAGCAGACTGTATAATTTTCCGGGCGCGTTCTCGTGCCAACATCGATTGTAGCGAAGTTGTTCAAGAGAGGGCCATTATTATAATTATTATTATCACACTTCGAGTAAAACTGCACCGATTAATTTGGCGATGTGCTAAAAATGTATTTGTAATTATGTACAATATCTGGGAAAGATATCAAAATACTTTTCTTTCTAAAAATATCACGCCGTAATCCCTAAGGTAATTAATTTATTTAATAAATTTTTTAAATTTAAAATCATTCGATTCTTCATAAATCATTTTTATTATTTAATAATAAAAATTTAATTTTCTTAAAGTTAACTCGATTTAATTATCCTCTCGATATAAAACATAATTTAAAAAATTTTTTCCTGTCAATAAATTCTTTAATTTTAAAATTTATATAAAATTTTAATTTTTTATTATAAACAATTAAAATTTCATCAATTCTTTTATTTTAGCCTCCATTTAAAAAATAAATTAATTATATTACCTTAGCAGAGTCAATATACCGCGGATATGTTTGATTTTTTTAAATTACTGAGCAGAATAAGTTTTAAAATACACATATAATCAAAAAACCATGTTTTTTGCTAAATCGCGGTGAATATAACTTTATTGAATTATAAGTAAATTTTATTTGCCTAATTCTTTTAATAAATATAAAAATGTTTAATAAATGTTTAATTCTCCTTTTTACTCAAACATCAGCAGTAATTTCTCTCTATCCTTGATTTTATAATATATTTTATTCTTGTAGAAGAGGATATATGTGTCTTCGAAGAACTTTTAAATAAATGCGAACATAAATCCCACATGACCGTTTAAACGTTAAATCAAATTTGTCGAAACGGCGAGTAAAAAACACTGTCGACGCAAAAATTCTTTCTCTCACCGCTCTCCCGGCGGGAAAAGCAACAAATCGCGCGGGGAACTCGTCGACACTAATTTCCCGAGATTCACCGCACTGGGATTCCCGATAACCCGAAGGTCGATTCCACTCTCTTCCCGGGACTCCCTCCTCTCCGCCTTTCGTGACAAAAAGTCTGCTCGACGCTGTCGTCGTCGTTGTTGTCGTCGATGGCGACGCCGACGTCGCCTCGATCATCGTGTTCGGCCCGAACAAAGAAAGGGGAATGGAGGGTGACTAAAGTAAATCCCAAGTATTTCATATCCGGATCACATCCCGGCGGCCGAAAGAGGGACGAGCGAAAAATCCGTTGTAATAAATAAATTCATAGCGCGGGTGACAAATGGATTTTTATATAGACGTTGGATCCGCGCGTGATCCATTCAAAATACAAACAATGCTATAAATAATGCTTAATCTTTATTTTTTTTTTTTCATATTCTGCGAGAGATGAAGAAGCTAATGAAGAAGATAAAGAAAAATCGACCCGAAAAAAAATTTTTTTTTCTTTTTTTTTTAAGATAGATACGGTAAGGCACGATTTCTCTGCGCTATCTCTTTTTTTTCCGCTGTCACGATTATCCCGGGTACGACCCTTCTTTTTATCTAACCCCTTACTACCCTCGAGACCTCGTTTCTAGGAAGCGGTTCTAGGAAGCGGATGGGCGAAATCAGAAGGACGTCGCTTAATTTCGAATTGCGAGACGCGACTATAACGTCATCAGACATCTGTCACTGCGTCCACGTGCGTTGCATGTGTTCGCACGTGTATAATTCACGTATTCCACCCGCGATTCAGCCGAGCTCGGCGGAATACAGAGGGCGCGATAAAGATACGCGCGTCGCATCGCGAAATGTCACATACAAATATTTAATATTTCGAAAATTCGGAAAAAAAAAAACGGAAGCTTCTTCGTCAAATATGCATTTGATTTCAGAATAAATGATATTGAGACGCGCAAGCGCGCGCGGACACATATTTATTTAGATTATAATTTAATGCAGAAATCCCGCATCAATTATTGCTATCTAGTGACTGGACAAACTGGCAAATTGACTACAAATTTGTTTAATTACACAACTCATATAATTCGGAATATATATATATATATATATATATATATATATATATATATCGAAGAAATCGCCAATCGTTCCGCTACCACAATCGTCCCGATCGCAAATCACGTAAATCTCCATAAATATGCATATATAACATCCGCTCGGCGCGAATCAAGCGCCGATGTTGCTGTAACTCGATTCTGTGGCCGTACGAGTTGGGCGCGCTATCGGATTTCCATTTTAAAGTACCGAATGCTATGTGTTTCGACCGTGTAACGATATCGCAATCCGTATCAATGATAATCGTCGAAGGCGAGTCACGATTTGCGACGTACAAGTTGCCGCGAAGCTGAAACGTCGCCATTTTTACCGCTTTAAATCTGTAATACTATCTGTAAATGTAGATGTAGTAAACGGTAGTACGATGTTGTGTTACATGTATAAAACATCC